>PISX010004227.1:0-124366 GCA_004024625.1 Mellivora capensis
AAGAATGTCCGTGGGTTCCTGGGAACACCCCCAGACTCTGAAAAAGTGAGGCCTGATGGGGTCTGAGATGCTGCCAGACCCACAGGGGCCTTGTTAGTGAGGTCCTGCTCTCTGTGGAGCCCAACAGGCCTGCCAATTAGCTTGTGTCTCTGAGAGCTTGTATAAAAGAAGAGAGGTGAGTGCAGAGTTCTGAAGAATAGATGTTCAGAGTGCCTCTTGAATATAGCAGTATGTTTGGGGTCAAAGACTGTCTACTAATTGAAAGGCTTAAGGGTCAGTTCAGGCCATCTGAGGCCAGGTCCTCCTGTAGGAGTGGCATGGAAATGTACATGCTTACAGAACTTGGAAACCTGTCCCCTTTCAGCCCCTGGAAGGACTGTACCTGTGAGTATCCCCTTCTCCCTGAGTTGCTCCCAAACGGGTCCAATCTACTTCTCACACTGTGGCTACCGTCCCCGTTCTTGAAGTAAAACGGCGGGAGAGGGAGCTGAGCTAGAGCGAAAGCCTCTGTCAGAGGGCTTGGATAGTGCTGGAAAGAAGAGGCAGGACCAGAACCAGGGGTGAACTGTGGTGGGTCGGGGATGAAAGGGAAAAGTGACAAGTGGCAGATTCTCTGTCCACCAGGGTCCTGCATGACTTCAGTGGCCAATGGAGATAACAGCATTGGCCAGCGTTCAAAGAAACCATGCCCGAATGTAATGACTTTAACAGAAGTTGGTTATCATTGCTCACAGTTCTGTGGGTTGACTAGGGCTCAGCCGGAATACCTCCAATTTGGGGTCTCCCATGCTCAGTGAATGAAGATTCCTTTTCATCCCCACCACGTGTCTGGGCCAGAGGAGAAGAAAGGTGGAGTGGGGCCAGTGCACTAACGGGCTCTCAGATGGGGCTCTGTGCTCCCCTCCCTCTGTGCTGGTGGTTGTAAGAGTCTTCTGGCAGCTGCAGTAGCTTGGTGGGCGGAAGAGGCTACCCACCGGTCACATGTTCTGGAGGCCACATTTTTTTTTGCACTGATAGAAGAGATTGGTCTTAGAGCTCCCCAAGCTGACCATCTGTGGGCAACCATCTCTGTCTTCTCCCAGTGGGAGCACTCCTCATAGTCATGAAACAAAACACAGGGTCTGAAACATCAGACCCTCCACGGACTCCGCAGATCACTCAGGCCCACGGCGAGAGCCGTAATTACACTCATCACGTGTGCACACCAGAGTGCAGGGTCACCCGTAGGAGTCACAGATCACACGCTTGACATCGCCTTTTTCACACAATCTTCGGATGGCAATAGTGGCCTGCTTGTGACAAGGGATTCAATTGAGAGGACGTTTAGCCCTGACACAAACTGGCCGCCGACTCAGGACACTTCTTCTGATCGGTCTCTGTTGGTCAAGGGAAGTCCTTAAGGCCAGCTTCGATCTGCAAGGAGAGAATTAGGCTCTAGTTTTTGAAGCACAGAGAAGCGTGCCTATATGGGGAAGTGAGGAATTGAGGGAAGCCACATTTCAGTCACCTGCTGCAGCCTGGATAACCTCAGTCAGAGAGTGACAGTGGTGGCCCCAAGATGTGTCTGGTGAGATGAAGCAAAGGGTCATCGCATGCTGACTTTGCAGCAACCCCTTTGCATGCGTTATTACATTTAATATTTTCAACAACCCTAAGGAGTAGTGTGGTCATCAACTTTTCAGCTCCCATTCTTCCCTGCTCCCTGCATCTGTGCTCTTTGCAATGTAACTTTCCAGTGCCCAATGCACAAGGGGATTATCTCCCTGTACTTTTGGGTTGTACTTCCCTGTACTTCTTCACTTACGGCTTGGCCATATGACTGACTTTGGCCCATGGAAAGATAGTAGATGTCATGCAAGCAAGGTTTTGAAATGTGCTCGCATTTGTTTCAGAGAGGGGGGGTTGGCTGTGCTTCCTGGCACTTTTGTCCTCACGTGGAGAAGAATTTCTTCCGGGGGTCTGAGCTGGTGGGGGGGGTGGAGTGTGGTGCTGTCTCTTCCACCTGGAGCTCAGAACGAGACACGTGGAAGAGACTGTAGAGCCAGCTGGATTCAGAACTTGACTCAGAGCTGTTCAGCCAACCCTAGCCAGGGTCAGCCAATTCCCAGCTAGCTCACCGTAGATGGGGGAAAGCAAATGGCTATTATTGTATGCCACTGAGATTCTGTGGTTGGTTGTCACTGCTGAGTAACACAGTAGGCATTATTAGCTTCATTTCTTCCCCCTGAGGCCCTGAGGAGTTTTAAAATCTAGCTAGACTTACTGCATCCCCCACGCTGCAGGCTAGGTGGGTACGACAGGAGATGGGCTAAGGTGGTGTGACCAAGCTCCTACCCTGCCCTGGTGGGCAAGGGGTGGGCAGCTGGAGGAGAGTCATTTCTAGGGATCTAAGTGGGAAGGCTCCTCTCTGTATTGCTTTCCTAGGAAGTTCTCAGAGGTGGCTGCTGTACTGAGTCTCATTTTTTCCTGAGGAATTTCCACTGGAGAGATGAACAGCTGAGGAGAGAGGGCCCATCTACAGAGTTCAGGCATGAAAGACAGCATTGTTGATCTGACTGCCTTGTGTGGTTAGCTACAAGACTCAGAAGACCCTGGGAGGGCGTTGGTCTCCTAAAGAATAACTCTGTGTGTGTGATTGGGACTTTATTTCCTATAGAGCTCTAACATTTGGTACTCTACACAAAGAGAATAAACAGAGAAGCTGGGATTCATCTGAGACTTGGCTTTTGATATCTGTACAGATTAGAGCTCCCTTTTCTACATCCCATGCTTGCCCTCTCAATGAATGATGTTTTGTGACTAATGTGTGAGAGCAATCCCCTTACCTGGCTCTGAATGGGTCCCTTTACCTCAGGAAGGCTCAGGTCCCACCTGGACGTCATGAAGCCTGCCCTAACACCTGAAGGGCAAATGAGAGCCTAGAAGAAGAAACACAGCCTTCGACAAATTGCTGGTAGATGAGCAAATCATATATTTCTGGGTGAAATATTATTAATGGATATCAAGAACCCAGAAGGATGAAATTTTAATTATCTTGTTTTTGCATTAAAAATAATTTTAAAACATGCCTGTGGGGCTTGCCTCTGTCGTTACCTGGCTACAATCTGTTCAGGTGAATGCCAATATGGTCACTGTCCACCGAAGCCAGGTAAGACTTGCAGAGAGACGTCAGCAACTCCAATGATCGTCCCTCCCATGTCTCAGCTACAGAGTCACCATAGCCTTGTCATAGGTGCTGGTCCCATTGGCCATATCCTCAAAGCCCCTTGACAAGGCCTTGGTGGGATCTGACATTGGCTCAGCTTCCTCTTCAGCTCTGGTTTTAGGGGGCGTTTAAAACCTATATATTTGTTTTTTCTCTCTTTTATATTCACTTTGAACTGACAAATAATCCAAAAAATAGAGGCCGAGGAGTTGTTTCCAAACCTCATTTATCTATCTCTATTGATCTTGGGAAAACCATTCAGTCTCCTCCAGAATACTGGGGTCTTGGAAGGGATTAGGAACCCAGGCACCCTCTTCAACAACAGCATCCCCTCAAGCAAATGATAACATTTGCATTAGGGGATTTGATACTTGGATGTGTCTTAGCTGTGACATTAATCTGGGAAACGCTAGTAGGAACTCAATGAGGACTCCCCTTCTAAGGCCTCCTCTAACCTCAAGTATTTGTTTTAGCAGTAGGGAAGATGGAAGGATGTTCTTACTTACACTGTGATAAATGATCAGACTGGGATAAGTACCACCCAGCTCATGATTCAAGCAAAGAAAGGAAAACATTGCCTGAACAGTACATTTATGGGACACGGAACACTGTCCGGATCCAGGAGGCTGGAAGTGAAAGCGGCATGAGGAGCATTCTGGTCTAGTCAAATCTCTAACGTACAAATGACTCAGGAACGGGTCCATGCCAGCCCGAGAGCAGCTGACTGCAGCCACAAAGCCAGTTTCCATTTCCCTCAGAGGGCATGCAAGTCATTTCAACGGCAGAGTTGTCATGAGAACCTCCTTTCTAGGCAGGGAAGGGACCCGTGCTCCAGCTAACTTCAGCAGCACCACCAAAGCCTGTAAAGAAAACGTCTGACAAAGCGTGGACATTCCCAGAACCGAGGCTGCCTCTGGCCAGATCTCTATCCCAATGCAAAAACTGCCATGTTCTGGGGTGCCTGGGTGGCTCAGTCAGTTAAACGTCAGACTCTTGATTTTGGCTCAGGTCATGATCTCAAGCTCAGGAGGCAAGTCCCATGTCGGGCTCCATGCTGGACATGGATCCTGCTTAAGATTCTGTCTCTCCCCTCACCCTTGGCCCTCTGCCCCACCCCCAATCCTCCTTCACTAAACTAACAAACAGACAAACAAACTTCCACATTCAGAAAGGTGGAGAATGGAGTGGTGAGCCATTGCTCTGGGGCAAAGCCTGGCTCTGCCAGCTATTTCAGGGTTTTCGAGAGTCAAGGGCATGCAGAATGTAATGGGCTTTCACGTTCATGCCTGCCAAGTAAAGCATGGTAAGAAGGCAGGTATGTCAATCGCATCAGCGATCCCCTAACTAGAGAATTCCATTAACTAGAAGACCCAGGTGACTTCAGGCAGTAAAACATAAAAAGAAAATCTTGTGCCCACTTGAGACAACCCAACCATGTTAAGGCGCTTCCTCTTTCCTCCTCATGGGTAACACATCAAAAAGTAAAAGAAAAAAAAATGTAGGGGAATTTTGTCAAAATTAATTTGTGGGGGCTCCCACTGAAGTCATGCGGAGGGATGTTGCGCTAGCTCTGTTCAGTTGAGCTTACAGCGCACACAGCACACGCCATGACACCATGACTGGTCTTCAGGGATTGTTCCTGGTTTCCTGAGTCTGATACTTACTTCTTTTAAACATATATTTATTTTTACTTTGTAATTTATTACAAAGATATTTACTTTGTAACTACTTAGTTGGCACCACAACTCTTCAGGAATGCAGGTCGATTGGGGCGCCTGGGTGGCTCAGTGGATTAAAGCCTCTGCCTTCGGCTCAGGTCATGATCCCAGGGTCCTGGGATCGAGCCCCACATCGGGCTCTGCTTGTCAGGGAGCCTGCTTCCTCCTCTCTCTCTGCCTGCCTCTCTGCCTACTTGTGATGTCTGTCAAATAAATAAATAAAATCTTAAAAAAAAAAAAAAAGGAATGCAGGTCGATTGAAGGGATACAGTACTCTCTTAGTTTAGAACTCTGTCAGGAATCATTTGTTGCTTGAGAGCAATCATGTCCCCAGTGCTCACGTTATTCACACTATTTGTTACAGATACTCACGTGAGTCTGTGTTTCATGATGATTCCATGTCTAGGAACAAACGCCTAAATATTAAAGATTTTCATAATTCTCTTTTTGTATATTCGATCTGTCAAAAATTGATGAGTGTGATAAGGTCTCCCCTCTTGTAGTTTTGTTAGCTTCTTTTAGCATTGCCAACAGGTTGGGTTTGGTTTTGTTTTTGCTTATTTGTCTGAATTACGTAACTTGATCTATAACAAATGTTATGATTGTTAGGTCTTCAATGGAAATTGCATATTTTTAAAAAGAGTTTATTTACGGGATGCCTGGGTGGCTCAGTTGGTTAAGTGGCTGCCTTCGGCTCAGGTCATGATCCCAGCGTCCTGGAATCGAGTCCCACATCAGGCTCCTTGCTTGGCAGGGAGCCTGCTTCTCCCTCTGCCTCTGTCTGCCTGTGCTCGCTCTCTCTCTCTCTCTCTGACAAATAAATAAATAAACTCTTAAAAAAAAAAAAGAGTTTATTTATTTATTTGTCACAGAGAGAAAGATAGAGAGCACAAGCAGGGGGAGAGGCAGGCATGCAGGCAGAGGCAGAGGGAGAAGCATGCTCCCCGCCCAGCAGGAAGATCGATGTGGGACTTGATCCCAGGACTCTGGGATCATGACCCAAGCCGAAGGCAGACACTTAACTGAATGAGCTATCCAGGTGCCCGGGAATTGCATATTTTATTATCCTAAATGACTTCCTTTTACTTTATTTACTGATTTTGCCCTAAATTATACTCTTTTGACATTAATATTAAGGCCCCTAATTTTATTATTTACTTAAAATATACTTTTATATCGTTGCCATTTTGTTTCATGTATCAGTGTCTCTTTTAGTTTTATCTTGTCTAATACCTGGATTTTTGAACAAAATCTGAGTCTTTTAATAAAATAGTCTAATCGGGTTACTTTAAAAATGTTTCCTTCTGAATAATTTTAGAGTTATAGAGAAGTGTGAAGATAGTACAGAGTTCCTGTGTACTCTTCCCGTAGCTGCTTCTGCTATGCATGAACATGGCACAATGATCAAAACTGAAATGTATGTCTAGACAATGTTAAGAAGATGATGTTAAGCAATTCAAGAGACTAACATTGCTACAATATTATTAATTAACCCACAGAATTTATTTGGATTTTACCAGTTTTTCCATTAATATCTCCTTTCTGTCCCAGGATCCAATGCAGGACCCCACATTGCACTGAGCCACCATATCTCCTTAGTCTCCTGCGATCTGTGACAGTTTCTTGGTCTCCTTGGAGTAGAGAGAATTGAGTCTTCCAGAAAGATATGTCTAAGCCCTAAGCCCTGGTGCCTGTGAGTGTGATCTTTATTCGGAAATAGAGTCTTTACAAATGTAATTAAGTTAGGGATCTCAATATAAAGTCATTTGGTATGTGTGCTGCCAAAGTGAGCACAATAAAAAGTCATTTGGAATTGAGGGTGGGGTCTCAATCCATGACAGCCGTCCTCATAAGAGAAAGGAGAGGAAGACTTGAGTCACAGAAATATAGAAAGCCACGTGAAGACAGAGGCTGGGATTGGAGAGATGCTGTTCTAAGCCAAGCGAAACCAGGGGCCACCAGATGCCAGAAAAAGCGAGGAAGGATTCTTCCTACAGCCTTTGGAAGGAGGACCCCCTATTGACACTTGAATTTCAGACTTCCAGCCTCCCAGATTATGAAAGAATGCCTATGTGCTATTTTAAGCCACCAAGATTGTGGTAATTTGTTGTGGCAGCCCAGAAACATGAATACAAAGACCTTGACAACTTTGAAGAGTGCTACTGGGTATTTTGTAAAATGTCCATTAGTTTGGGTTTGTCTCATGGTTATACTGCATTATGGATTTTGAGGAGGAATACCAGACTGGTGAAGGACACATCATATTAGAAAGTATTTCTTTTTCTTTTTCTTTCTTTTTTGCTGTACTTATTAGAAGCAAGTCACTGGGTCCACCTTCTGTAATTTTGCATTCTACTTTGAATCCTGGAGCCAACACACATTCTTTTTCAATATTCCTGGAATGTTTTTGAAAATTGTTCATAGCCTAGGCTTTAAAAAAAACACAACTGTATTAATTCTGATTAGTAGATGTTTCACAGGCTACATTCACTTACCACAATGAAATAAAGCTATAAATCAATAATAAAGGACAGGGGACCTGGGTGGCCCAGTTGGTTAAACGGCTGCCTTCAGCTCAGGTCATGATCCTGAAGTCCTGGGATCGAGTCCCGCACTGGGCTCCCACCTCCTCGGGGAGTCTGCTTCTCCCTCTGACCTCTCCTTCTCATGCTCTTGCTCTCTCACTCTCTCTCACAAATAAATAAATTAAATCTGAAAAAAATAATAAAATAACATACAAAAAAACTGAGCATTCAAGACACTGTCCTACAATACTTTTTGTCAATGAGGAAATGAAAAGTGCAATTATTGGCCATTTAAATAAATAACTATAAGGCCAAAGAGTATACGTCCAAAATTAAGGAAGGAAGTTAAGTTACACCCAGGAAGAAATGAATGATGGGAACTGTTTGTATTATTAAAAAAAGAAAAGAAAGGCAAAAATAAATTCACTGGCCAACTCCATAATTAGAAAAGAATACCAAAATAAGCTGAAGGCGAATAAGAACTCACAAATAATATTTTAAAAAGCACAATTTGATAAATTGTAAAACAGAAAAGAAGGAAAACTAATAAGGAAACCCTCAAGCTAATTCTCTGGTTTGGAGTGGAGCCCAATGTTTAGACGACACATACTTGGTTGTGAAAGTCATCTGGATGAACTGTAATGAAGCTTCAGCAAGACTGCACCAGGAGCCAAGCCTTGGCAAAGCTGGAGGTTCAGCATTAGCCTCACGTCCGACAATTACAAGTTTCAGAAGGATCAGCTTTGAGCACCGACTCCATTGTGGGTGGCGGGTGAGAGCAAACAAAGACACCTCTTTAACCTATGCAGCTTTTAACATCAGAACAAGACCTCCTGTTTGGGCACAATGACAGCTGTAATTCAGCAAGTTCTAGTGGCCATTGAGGAGTGTTCTAGGCTCAGTGAGACATGTCTGGGCTCTGGTTTCCACGCAGAAGTAAGGGTAAGCAGGAAGTATTTTGAGAAATAATGAGAAGTACCATGAGAAGTAAGAGTAAACGTGAGTATACTCCCAGGACAGTTGAGACACAGGAGGGCAAAAAGCCTTTGGAGGTAAAAAGATCGGAATTTTGCTAATCTTGGAAAATGGGTTTGAGTATGGTACTTGGAAATATGACCAGGGTGCCATTCTTTGCACCTTAACTATAAAGTAGGACAATCTAGTTATGTAAGAACAATTCATTTGAAGCTGAAACCCATTGCTGATTAAGTTAAATGTTTTATCTTGTATTGTGAAACAGATCTTTTAACGATGCTGAAATCATAGAAACATTTTCTTATTTGACCAAGGTTTTATTCTCCTATATCACTTAAGAGAGTTCATTCCAGATATAAACTTTTTGCTTTTAGGGCTTATCTTATGAACTTCTTTCTTTTTCTAGGTTAAGGCAATCTAACAAATGAGATAAAATAAATCTTCTGGTGTATCTTTGACAAACTGATTGCTAGCATGCTGTTTAATGGTGAAAAAAAATGGAGCTGTAAGTTGAGTATATTTGCTATCCCCTTTGTATTTTACATCACTCTTACTGTTCTAGCCAATAAAACTGGGGGGGGGGGGATAAAATATAGATAATGTAATAAAGAAAGAAACTGGACCGAATTTGTACATATTATCCTTTCCACAAGCCTGGCTTCACTTCAGATATGAGCTGAGTTCCAGAGTCTCCAGGTCATTCTCACTTCTGACCAGCTGGCTACAAATTCAGCAGTTCTCCCTACAGATTCAGTAATTGACTAGCACAACTCAGAACTCAGCAAAGCATTGTTACTGTTACAGTTCTATAACAGCCATGGGATACAAATCAGAACCAGCCCAAAGGAGATGCCTAGGGCAAGGTCTGGGAGGGTTCCAAACATGAAGCTTTTTGTGTCCTTTTTGTCACCCCCCTGACCCTAATGTGGGGTATTGCCATCCAGAGGATCTTACCTGAACTTTAGGGTCCATGGTTTTTATTGGCAATTCATTAAATCATTGGCCATGTGACTCAGTCTCCAGCCTACTCCCCTCCTCTGAGGTCAGGCTGTTACCCTGAGACTCACAGGCCCAGCCCTCTGATCACACAGACGGTCTTTCTGGCATAACCGACTCCTATCCTGAGTCATCTCATTAACCTAAATTATCAGGTGTGGTCTGAGGGGGCCACTGCAAACAAGAAAGATGCCACAATCACGTAGAAACCACCTTCCAGGGACCTGGGACAGAGACCAGCCAAATTCTTTATTACACGCCTTCCTGCCTCATATAAAATAGTAACCCCTCCCCCATTTAAAATTTCTGTTGATGGTTCTTCTTCCTCCATGTTATTCTCTTCCCTCCTTAACAGTTTTTCATCTTTACTCATATTGGGTATTTATTTATATACTGTTTTTCTCCACCGCTGGAATGTAAGACAGGCACTTTCTTTGCCTTTTCCCTAGGGCCTACTTTAGTGCCTAGAATATAGGCATATAGGAGGTGCTCCAGAAGTTAAAGATAGACAGACAGACAGACAGATAGGTAAATGGCGTAGAGTTGAACTGGGATGTCCTACTGACAATGCTCTTAGTTAAGGGAACCAAGCTGTGATTTTTGTCTGATTTGAATCCTGTGGATGAAAGCAATGCCAGGAAATAGGATGGTTAAGGCCTAATTTGAACATCTGGGTAGGAGTGATTTAAATGGAAGGTTTGGCGTACCTTCGCTTTGATTTCGTCGTACTTCCCGGTATTGCTGATTGGCTATTTTGAATATTTGGGAATTGCAAAAATCAGCTAATAGATATATGTGCCTGTTGAGATGAAAGTTCCTTGGAAAACTTGACTTTAGGTGAAAATTTATTAGTTAGTGTTTTGGAAGGATCCACTGCTGGGGGTTTAGTTTAAACTATACAGTTTTGTCAGAGATGCTACTGGGAGGAGGACCAGAAAGATATTCGAATAATAGGCAAGGATATTTTTTTAAAAAGATTTTATTTATTTGGCAGACAGAGATCACAAGTAGGCAGAGAGGCAGGCAGAGAGAGAGGAGGAAGCCGACTCCCTGCTGAGCAGAGAGCCCAATGCGGGGCTCCATCCCAGGACCCTGAGATCATGACCTGAGCCGAAGGCAGAGGCTTTAACCCACTGAGCCACCCACGTGCCCCAATAGGCAAGGATATTATCTGCTCCTCTGTGGTGCCTCTTGGGGTTATGAAGTCACCAAAACTTCCGATGACCCTGCAGGCCAGCTCTGTATGCTCCCTACATATCTTTTGACCCCTGTGGCATGAAGCACACGGGGCAAGGCATGGTTTCGTGTGACTTCCTCAGGCATCATTGAGGCCGAACAAAGTGCACATGGGAAAGTGCACGGCAGGCTTCCATGCTCTGATTTAGAGCCTGGCAGGGAACAGGCTTGGCTGCAGTGCACCTCAGGACCAGCGGCTTCGCTCTGCAGACCTCTCGGCATCCTGGTGCTGAATGAGCTCATTTTCACTTACTCTTCTGGGGACACGGTCAAAGGCTCCGTGTTTGGAACCACAAGGCTCAGAGCTGAGCAAGAGATGAGAGGCCTCTGCTTTATGTCAGAATGAAGGGGCAGTGTCTTTCCATCCACACTGGTCTGTCCTCTTATGGTCTTCATAAATTATCTTACTTTTCGTGCTTTTAACTTTTAAAAATTGTCATTAAGTCTTGAGTTAGTGCATGAGACTATTTAAAAATGCATGCTGAGTATAAAGAATAATGACCTCGCACATAGCCACGAACACTCCTCCCCTCAGTCTAGTTTGAGGCAGAGGGAAGGCCTTGCCGCAACCTTGAAAGCCTTCCATCCGCCCTCCGTGAACCCTTCTCTTCCTCTCGGGGGTGCACAATTATACCGAACTCTGTGTTATCGTTCCCTTGCTTTTAGTCATAGTTTACCACATTTGAAGGTACCTTCAATGTGGTAATATAATGCAATAATATAATAAAATGCAATTTTATTATAAAATATAAATTTTATATATTATATTTATATATAAATATAAATATAATATATAAAATTTATTATAAAATAATAAAATGCAATAAAATGCATTATATTTCCAAAATAAAATGCATGCGTTGTTTAGTTCTGTATATTTTTCAACTTTATATAAATACAACACGTTGTCTTCTGTGATTCCCTTTGTTGGCCGAACATTGTTTTCCCTGGAGTCATCCATGTTGTTGTGTTTGGCTCTGTTTAATTTCATTTTCTCTTTGTGATGTTTAGTATTCTACCGAGTAAACGGATCACAATTTATTTATCTGTTCTTCTGCTGCCAAAGATTTGGATTGTTTCTAGTTTTTTGCTGTTTCAAGCTCTGCTGCCTTGAACACTCTTGTGACATGTTTCTGGATGTCCATATGCAAGAATTTCTCTAGGATATATATCCAGCGGTAGTGTTGAGCCATAGGAAGTTCACATCTGCAGGTTAGTAGACAATGCCAATTGTTTTTCTAGGCAGTCTTATGAATTCATGTTACTAATTCATGGCCGCGTACTGTTACTCTGCATCCTCTCCAGCTCCCGATATTAGACTTTTTCAGTTGCCAATAGGTTGGGTATAAAATGATCTGTCACTACGGTTTTAATATGCATTTTCCTTATTAGAATGAAGGTAATATCCCTTCATATCTAGGTTCACCATTCAGGGTTCCTCTTCTTCAAGAAACATATTTGTGTCCATTTTTCTATTACTTATTCATCTTTTTCTTGTTAGTATGTAGGAGCTCTTTACATAATTTCTGTATTACTTTTTTATCCAATTTTTGTGTTGCAAATATCTCTTCTAGTTTGCAGCTTGCCTTTTTGCTCTATTTTTGGTGACTGTGGATAAAAAGACATTTTTTTTACACTGAAATATGCCAAATTTTATTTTATTTTATTTTTTTAAATTAACATATAACGTATTATTTGTTTCAGGGGTACAGGTCTGTGATTCATCACTCTTACATAATTCACAGGACTCACCATTAGCACACACCCTCCCCAATGTCCATCACCCAGCAACCGGATCCCTCCCACTCCCCTCCCCATCCAACAACCCTCAGTTTGTTTCCCGAGATTAAGAGTCTCTTATGGTTTGTCTCCCTTTCTGGTTTCATCTTGTTTCATTTTTCCCTCCCTTCCCCTATGGTCCTCTGTCTTGTTTCTCAGATTCCTCATATCAGGGAGATCATATGATAATCGTCTTTCTCTGATTGACTTATTTTGCTTAACATAATACCCTCTAATTCCATCCATGTTGTTAAAAATGGCAAGCTTTCTGCTTTTGATGGCTGCATAATATTCCATTATATGTATATACCACATCTTCTTGATCCATTCATCCGTTGATGTGTCTATCACATCATGACACACTAGATGTGTCCATCTAGTCTCTTTCTAGTTTGGCTATTGTGGACATTGCTGCTATAAACACTGGAGTGTGCATGCCCCTTTGGATCACTATGTTTGTATCTTTGGGGTAAATACCCAGTAGTTTAATTCTTATTTTAATGCAGAGAAATTTATCACTATTTTTACTTTATGGCCAGAGCTTTTTCTGCAAAGTTTAGGAAATCCTTCCCTCTATCTGTAGTCCTGAAATTACTATTCTTTTTTTTTCACTATAACTTTTGATGTAGTTTATTATGGAGCAATAAATAATACAAGGAGATCAAGAGATCAGATGCTTCTTTCTATACTCACAAAAGATGAAGGCAGAAAGTAAGTAACGGATCCTATAAAAGACTTCTTTTTTTTTTCTTGAAAGAGTGTTTTATTTATTTTTAAAAATTTTTTATTTTTAGATTTTCTTTTTTTTATTGTGTTCAGTTACCCACTGTATAGTACATAATTAGTCCTTGATGCAGTGTTCAGCGATTCATTGGTTAAGTATAACACCCTGTGCTGATCACAGAAGGTGCCCTCCTTAATACCCATCACCCTGTTACCACTCTCCCCCCACCCCATCCCCTCTGAAACCCTCAGATTGTTTCTTGGGGCCCATAGTCTCTCGTGTTTCATCTCCCTCTCTGATTTCTCCCCATTTGGATTTCTCTCCCTTCCCCTATGGTCCTCTGTGCCACCCACCTCCCCTCCAAGGCTGTTTGTTATACAAACATCCCTACAAAAATAATTGAGAGCAAAGAGCAGTCCGTGTCTTTACTCGTAAGATGTATAGAAACATCAGGGACCCCTGATCTTGCACGCACATTCTAAATTTAGTCCGTCATGTACCACACACACTCTTGGCCTGCTGAGAATTTGTTTTGAATCACATTGAATCTATAGATTGAGGGAGAGCTGACCTCCTTATAATAACAAGTCCTCTGATTCATGGCTGTGGTCTCTTGGCACTTACTTAGTCTACCTTAATGTCTCTCAAGAAAGTTTCCAGAGAAGTCTAGCATATCTTTTGTTTAACATATTACTTGGTAAGAGTGTATCCTGTCTTGCCTCAAATTCCTGCTGCGTCTCCCTATTTTATCCAGGATAATACCTGAATTTCTCACAATGGCCAAAAGGCTGCTCATGATCGTCCCTCTCTTAACTCATTGCCCTCATCTCCTTCTGCTCTCTGTTTTGTTCATTCTCCTTTAGCCACACTGACTTCCATGCTGTGCTTTTAATGTGCTAGGCACACCTCTGGCTTAGTTTGTATACTCTTTCCTTTGCCTGTAATGTTTTTCGCCCAGAAATATTAGCGTGGCTAACTACTTAATCTTCTCCTTTGGTCTTTCAATTTCACAGTTCTTTTCTTTTGTTTTTTTTTTTTTTTAATATTTTATTTATTTATTTGACAGAGATCACAAGTAGGCAGAGAGGCAGGCAGAGAGAGGAGGAAGCAGGCTCCCTGCAGAGCAGAGAGCCTGATGTGGGGCTCGATCCCAGGACCCTGAGATCTTGACCTGAGCCAAAGGCAGAGGCTTTAACCCACTGAGCCACCCAGGCACCCCTCCATATCACCTTTCAATGATGCCTAGCCTACATACCTATTCAAAATTGCAAACTGTCTATTTCCTCCTGGCACTCTTGATTCCCTTACCTTGCTCTGCATTTTCCCCTCGTATTTATGATTTTTCCATCCAACTGTATAATACTACATAATACTATTCTACCAAATGTCCTACTCTTTCTTTACGTATTTGTTCTTTTGTGTGTTAATTATATTTATCATTTATACCTGTGTCCTCTAACTAAAATATTAGCTAGGCAAATATTAGCTGAGGCAAGGATCTTTGCATTTGTATTGGATTTCAAGTGTGTGCAATAGTGCTATGCCTGTAGAAGTTATTTAAGAAATATTGTTAAATAAATTGATTTTTCCAAGTTATGTTGTATTTTTTGCTGCTGTTACAAATGCTATTTCAAAATCAAGTTTCTATATGTTTGCTGCTGATATATGGAAAGGCAGCTTATACTTGAAAGCCATTTTTTATATGCAGGAATTTCTTTCTTTCTTTCTTTCTTTCTTTCTTTCGAGAGAGCGAGCAGGGGAGAAGGTAGAGGGAGAGGGAGAGAGAGAATCTTAAGTTGGGCATGGAGACGGATGTGGGGCTCCATCCCATGACCCTGAGATCATGACCTGAGCTGAAATCAAGAGTTGGACACTTAACTGACTGGTTTAAGGTTCCTACATGAAATCTTTCTAAATGCTTTGACTCCTATAAATTGTCTGCAGATTTTTTTTGTATTTTTACACAGAAAACTATGTCATGTGAGCATAATGGTAGCTTTTTCTTCCTTCCTCCCTTTCAAATCTTTATATTTAATTTTTTTTACTTTACTATCTTTCAGTTAAGTATTTCTAGTTCATTTTTTTCAAATGTTTTTTTAAATTTTTTATTTCTTTTCAGCATAACAGTATTCATTGTTTTTGCACCACATCCAGTGCTCCATGCAATACGTGCCCTCCCTAATACCCACCACCAGGCTCCCCTAACCGTTTTGATGACAGGCATTTGTCTTATTTTTGTCTTAAGAGGCATGTTTCCGTTGTTTTTCATGATACTTACAGTAGTTCTTTTTAGATAATCTTAGATTAATAAAGTTTCTTTTGATTCCAAATCTTCTGAGAACTACTTATTATGAATGAATATTTAACTTTACTATGTAATTTTGCTACTATTGAGATATATCATAAGACTGTTGTCTTTTAACCTTTCAATCTGGCAAATTACATGATTAAATTCTTAATATCAAACCAATTTGCATTAGTAGGAAAATCCAACATGGTCATGTTACAGTCAATCTTTTCTACATTTTGCTCAATGGATTTGCTATAATTTTGTTAAGACATTTTTGCATTGATATTCATAAGAGAGATTGTACTTTTCTTTTCTCATATGATCCCTGTCAAGTTTTGGAATCAAGTTAATAGTATTCTCATAAAATGAGTTGGAGAGGACTCCCTGCCGCCACTGCCCCCGCCAACCTCAACCCATACATTTGAATAGTTTTGTAACATTAGAATAATCTGTATTTTCAAGTTTTGTTAAATCTCAGTATAAAAACCACCTTGGCCTGGAATTTTCTTGTGTAAAGTTTTTAAACTTCTGAACTATCTCCATTACTGATTATAGAATGATTCAGTCTCTGTATTTCTTATCGAGTGAGCTTTGGTAGGTTCTTTCTTTAGAAATTTAATTCACTTACACCTTCAAATTTATTGGTAAAGGGTTGTTCACAACATCATTTTATTAACATCTCAGTATCTGTGGCTTCCATAGCTTAGTATCTTCTTGTTTGTTTGCTTGTAGCATTGCTTGTGTTTTATCTTAAAAAAATAATTAAAAATTTGTAGTGGATGCATGATGTTGCATTAGGTGCCTCATATAGTGATTTGACAAGTTTGTACACTACTCTTTGTTATTACGCTTCGTTCACAGGTGCAGTTACTTAATCTATCCTGTTACAGTGTTACTACAATATCACTGACTGTCTTCCTTACACTGTGCCTTTTATTCCTGTGACTTCTTCATTACATAATCGGAAGCCAGTACCTCCCATTCCCCTGCTCCCGTGTTGTCCAATCCTCAGCCTCCTCCCTTCTGGCATCCATCAGTTTGTTCTCATAGTTATAGATCTAATCCTGCTTTTTGTTTGTTTATTCATTTGTTTTTTGTTTTATTTTGTAGATTCATTCTACTTGTTTCTTTTTGGATTTCTGGTCATTTCTACTTAAAGTTTGTCAATTTTATGCCTTCCCAAAGAACTACGTTTTGACTTGTTGAGTCTTACTCAACAAATATTTATTTTTTAAAGACTTTATTTATTTGACAGTGAGAGAGAGATCACAAGTAGACAGAGAGGCAGGCAGAGAGAGGGGGGAAGCAAGCTCCCTGCTGAGCAGAGAGCCCAATGCAGGGCTCGATCCCAAGACCCTGAGATCATGACCTGAGCCAAAGGCAGAGGCTTAACCCACTGAGCCACCCAGGTGCCCCAACAAATATTTTTTGTATATTGTTTTCCCTATCTTATTAACTTCTGATATTGTCAATATTATTTCTTCCCCCCATTTATTTTTGATATTTTATGCTTTTCCCTCATTTTTAAAGTTGAATTTTTGACTCAATTTTCAACCTTCTTTTATGAAATGAACATTCAGACTATAAATCTTCCTCTATCCATTGCTATAGCTGCCACTCATGATGTTTTGAAATGTAGTGCTTTCATTATTGCCCAGTTTTAAATGCATCCCACTTTCATCATGAATTCTTCTTTGACTCATGTGTTACTTAGAAATATACCGCCTAGGGGCACCTGGGTGGCTCAGTGGGTTAAAGCCTCTGTCTTCGGCTCAGGTCATGATCGCAGCGTCCTGGGATTGAGCCCCACATCGGGCTCTCTGCTCAGCAGGGAGCCTGCTTCCTCATCTCTCTCCCTCTCTGCCTACTTGTGATCTCTGTCTGTCCAATAAATAAATAAAATCTAAAAAAAAAAAAAAAAAGAAATATACTGCCTAATTTCAAAACAAATGTAACTACGTTGTTTTATTTAGAAGGGAATATTTGTTCTCTTAATTAACTTGAAGGCAGAAAAATGTGTTCTTTATGATGCCAATCATTTGAAATTTTTTGAGACCTAATTTGTGCATTAACATGTGATCAATATTTGTAAATGTCCCATACATTCTTAAGAGTAATATGCATTCTGAAATGTTCTACACATGTTAATTAAAATAAGCTAGTTAGTTGTGTTAAATGTTTTTATATTCTTAGCTGCTTCATCTATAAGTTATTGAAAGATGTGTCAAAATCTTTAACTAGGACAGTGAGTTTATTAAATTTTACTATAATTTTTACAATTTTTCCTTTATATATATAAAGGAAAATGTCCTAGTGTATACAAAAGGAAATGTCCATAAAGAGTTTATTTATTTATGAGATGGAGGAAGGGAGAGAGAGAGAGAGAGAGAGAGAGAGAGAGAGAGAGAATGAGTCCGGGGGAGGGACAGAGGAAGAGAGAGAAGCAGACTCCCCACTGAGCAGGGAGCCCAATATGGTCCTCAATCCCAGGGACCAGGGATCATGACCTGAGCTGAAAGAAGATGTTTAATTGACTGCACAATATATTTTGATAGGTGTATATAACCTAGAATTTTTATATCTTCCTAGTGAGTTTAATTTCTTTTCCTGAAATAGTGACTAGACAATTCTTCTAAGAAATATGGGATTCATCAGTTCCCAAAAGTCAGTTATATGACATTGTATCCAGCTTGTGAATCACAGGTTTCTTTCTTTCACACTGCCAGTGACAGGGCAGTACGTAAGGCCTTGATCTTTGATGGGTCTCCACATTTCATGGCTTCAGGGTATTTTAGAAATTCTACTGCTCTGATAGTACATGTCATGTGAATAGCAATTAAATTGCCTCAGCATAAAGAAAATTATTATAATTGCTTCCCAAGAAGGCCTGGTAAATATTGCATTTTTCCAAATGGTGGAATCAATGTCTTCTGTTCTTATGGTTCTTTAGGGGTATCCCATCTGAAGACATTAGCATGGATTAGATATCCTCTTATGGCATCAGGACTTAAAAAATATGTATGGGTAGCATTAACAAAAATGAACTGAGTTTCATATTGTCACACACAACATTTGGGGTCTCTATTTTTTCTAAGCTCTTTCTTCTTCAGTGAAGACCCCATTGCTGCACCTACACCAGGTGATTCCACCCCCCTGGTCAACTGTGGGTCCTTGAACCAAACAGGGTCAAGGAAAATTGGAATTTGGCCATTACCTCTTGAGGGGGAAAGGCATATAAACATGGGAGTTGAGGCTAAAATTTTGGTTCAACCCTCTTCCGCCATGAGTACACACAGAGCCATCTGCAAGATGGAAAGAAGAGAGAAGCAGAATTTAAAGAGGAACAGAGAAGAACTAAGAAGTGGCTTCTGGGAGAGAGAAGGGAGACTTGGGTCTTGATCTCAATATAGTTCTTGGTTCCAGTCTCTTTGATTTTCTTGCCCTAAGATTATTTTAGACACTCCAATAACCTTGCAGTAACCCCTCCCCCTCCTGGTGAAAGCTGGTTTGAGCAGATTTCTGCCCTTGCTGATCTGAAAGATTACTGTGCACATCAGCTGTGGATCCATCTTTGGAACAGTGGGATTGTCTTGGATCCATGCCCAGAACTGTGGTTAGTAGTATCCAAAGCATCTGAAGGGCTTCTTTATAAGGGACAGGCACTGAATATAAGCTAACCATTGGGTCCACGCGCCCCAACAGCTTCCCACCATCATGTTGCACTTTTGAGCCTGTGCGTTCCAAACAGGAATCATAAGGAATTTAGTGCTAAGTAGGTTTATTGAAACTTGAAGAGGCCAAACATAATCAGCAGAAAACATTTCAGAATGACATAATAAAAATCATCAGGACCCACATTTTTTGCATCGACTCTTCTGATGACTAGACTCCAAGTGATTTTTTTTTTTCTTTAACTCTCAATTATTTCTCCACAGTAGGAAAAGTTGAGAAGCCACCATACATTAACATCGTAACAATGACTTCCGTAAAAGTACAGGCTGGCCCCTATTAAAAAGAAAAGAAGAAACTGTTATCAGTATCTTTTCAAGGACTCTTGTGTGTGTGTGTGTGTGTGTGTGTGTGTGTGTGTGTCACAGTTTCCAAGCTAGCTATGTACTAATTTCAAGATCAACTTGCCTCTATCACCTGTCTAGCTATTTATCTAGATTTAATCAATCAATTCAGAGATCTGGAAAGTTGCTGTTATATTAGGTAGGTGGATACTTTGTTTTTCTGCAAGTCATTCTTTGAAGGTGCAGAAATTAAGTGATTGAGCTATAAAGAGTCAGTACATTCTATTGACATTTTCTTTTTCCTTAGCAATTCAGGCCTTCCTTTAAATATGTTTTGCCGTAACTCCAGATCCACTCTTGAAAGGCAGTATTTACTTCCCAGTGGCGAAGAGCACAGAATCCAAAGCCAGAATGCTTGGGACTGACCCAGACAAGAGACCTGTGACCTCTCCTTGTGCCTCAGTTTCCTCATCCAGAAAGAGAGAATAATAATAACTTATCAGGTAAGACTGCCGGCAGGAGCTCCTAATTTAACAGGAAAGCACGAAGTAAGCGTTGAGTGGTTGGTGTCTTCTATGGACATGCCCAAGAGTAGTCTGACAATTCCAGCAGCAATACCTTGGTGTGTACCCCTGAAAGGCTACTCACCTTTGATCTCCTCAGCCATGTATGTTGGAATCCCCCTGCACATGCTAGCAATGGGTTTTCCTAACTTGCTCAGGTCATTGACTTCTTTAGGGTTGATGGAGTACCTCAGGCCCTTGGGAGGTGGTCCTCCTGGTGCTTCACCCTGAAGCTGAGTGTGGAAAGGAAGAAAGAGAATGAGTGCCCAGCTCAGCAGTTTGTTGAATGAAGGTTGGGTACCAGGCCTGCAGGCGGTATTGCTGGCTACAGTTTTTTTTCATAATCAGCACCCACCCTGTATATCTCAGAATTTCTGTGTTCCAAAAGATCTAGCTGATGTGAGACCTCAGCTTCTCATAAAAGCATAAGTCTGAGGTTAAATTTATTCTGAAGCTTGGACCTCATTGGGTCACTTTATATTTCTTGGATGGAGCTATATGATAATCAGTTTCTGAGAATGCAGTTTATTTTCTCTACCTGGTCAATGAAAGGTGACTGATTTTCAGTTATAGAAACATGAACACAGGCAAACATTTTAAAGAGCAATGGGTCTTATCTCCCTACTTCACTGAGGTTGGCAGATAAAATATAGGACACTCGCTTATGTTTGAGTTTTAGATAAATCATTTTGTCCTAAATATTGCATAGGATGTACTTAAGTTAAAAAACTATCCATCATTTATCTGAAACTCCAACGTAACTGGGTATCCACTATTTTCATTTCTAAATATAATAATCCCAACCCAACTCTTGTGGAAAAAATGTACTTGGGGAAGTGTAGACAGCTGCCATTGGCTTGAGCAGAACTTTGCTCCTCTAACAGAAAAGGCAGGTGTGAGCTACAGCATTGAGGGCTGGCCGCTCCTTCTTCTTAGGCAATTACCAGTTCCTCTTCCCTTTTTGTGCTGCACATGACAATGTACTGTGGTCAAGAGGAAATGATGGTGACCTTGTTATTTAATGACCTCCCTTGAGCCAAATTAAAAAGACTTTTATTTATACCTTCTTTTCCTTGACCAATTTATCAAGAGTTTGAAGAGAGGGCATGGCATCCTTGTTCATTCTATGTACAATGCATTTCTTCTTGCCAAAGAGTCTGACTGCAGCAAGGTCCTAGTAAAGAAGACGGTAGATAGTAAGAAGTAGGTTCCCCAAGGAGCTTTTCTTACCAAAAATCAGTTTGACCAGCAGAGGGAAATGGAACTCCAAGATTATGATGAACTCAGATAAGGCACCGGATCTGGCCCAGTTTTGCAATTGTTTTTGTTGTTAACATCTGTAAGCTTGGAATACAAACTTCTTGAGGGCAGAGACCCAGAGTCTAACTCGTTGCTTTATCTTCAGGTTCTAGCATGGAGTCCCCCTGCACATGTCTGCTTTGCTGAAATAAACTTGAAATTGCTATCACATTTTACTCTCACATGATCTTCGACAGGTCAGACAGGGATTGGTTTTTTAATTGATTACACGATAAAACTGAGATGATAAAGAGTTGCCTTTTTTCAGAGTATGAAGTTTGTTAAATAAAAAGCTAGTAATTGCAGAATTGGGTCTTCTAACCAGAGCCAAGTGTTATTTTGGTTTGGTTTTGGTTTTTTGCTTCTCTTACCAATTAATATTGTCATTTACATTTCCTTTTTTTAAAATTACAGGTTAAATGTCCATTTCTGTCTTTTTAGATGCAAATTGAATATGGACTGAGATAGACAGCAGTGATATTGTGCAGGTCTCTCCTCATTACAGAGGGTATTTTCAGGGAAGGCAGAAGGATGTTCATATTTGTCTAACAGCCCCACAATCCCTGGACATAGTAGATCCTAATTACTTTTCCTTCATCTGAATTTTGACTGTTTGTGGGAAACATTAATAGGGTTTACATCTAGGGAGTGAAGCTGGGTGATCAAAATAAGCACTTTGACTTACAACTCTATGCTTATGTGCAGACAAATGTTATTTATGATTTAAGTATCATAAGTAACAATGTTACTTATGATAAAGAAATTAGTTTATGTAGGGGTGCCTGGGTGGCTCAGTCAGTTAGGTGTCTGCCTTCTGCTCAGGTCATGATCCCAGAGCTCTGGGTTCTAGCCCCACATTGGGCTCCCTGCTCTGCAGGGGGACTGCTTCTCCTTCTCCCATTCCCTCTGCTTGTGTTCCCTCTCTTGTTATCTCTCTGTCAAATAAATAAAATCTTAAAAAAAAGAAATTATTTTAAATTCTTTTACGGTTAGCGGACATTTTTGTTGTTGTTAAAAAAGAAACATATTTGTAAAGAATGTAAATTGTATGTTGGCTACCTACAGTATTATAGTCCCAGAGGGCATTCCAGGAGTCCCATCCGTTGTTATTGTCCACATTGGCCACATTATGCTCATTGTTGACACTCACTGACTGCTGCCCACTTATACCACTGTTGCTGTTACCGCCAATGCTGATATCCTGAAATTTATAAGAAATTGACAGTGATTTAATACCATGTTTCTTTGCAAATACACTTTAGTAATACACTTCAAAAAGTTTCATACTGGAGCACCTGGGTGGCTTAGTTGGTCAAGTGTCTGCCTACCGCTCAGGTCATGGTCTTGGGGTCCTGGGATCGAGCTCCAAGTGTTCCCTGCTCAGTGGGGAGTTTGCTTCTCCCTCTCCCTCTGCCCCTCCCCACCCTGGTAATGCTGACTCTCTCATGGTCTCTCTGTCTCTCTCGCGTGCGCACTCTCTCACATAAGGAAATAAAATCTTTTTTAAAATTTATAAAAAAATAAAAGTTTAATACTTACAGTGAAAGCAAGAGCTGGGGTCAGAAAGACTCCAAGAAGTCCAGCGAAGACAATCTAAAAATCATAAGTAACATTGGTCTACTATCACATGGCAAAAAAAATGCCCTTTTTTTCTCTACCCAAGCTTACAAAAAATACTAATATTACCACGCTGTTGAGTGGTCTGTCTTTTCTTCTTTGACCTTTGTATTCTTTTCAGCCATAGAAAGTTTTAAAGAATGTAAGATTGTAGGTTAATTACTTGTAGCAATCATGTTATTGTGGTATATAGTTTTAGAAGTATTAATGTAGCTCTTATGAAAATATATGTAATAATAATAATATCATCATTATAATATATAGTATTATATTATTATAAATTATATGTACATTATATATATTATAAAGTATATATAATATGTAATTTATATATTCATTTATATATTTATTTATATATTTATAATATATAAATATTTGTGTATGTTATATATAATTCATATATTATATACCTATATATTATAATTATATAATACTTATGTATATTATATATAATATATGTATATAATTATATATTATAAATTACATGGTAATTATATTATATTATTATATATTATAATATAATAAAATAATAAAATAATAATTTTTAAAGAAGAGTAGATTAATTAAGAATTTAAGATTTAAAGTTAAATTTAATTTTAATAAAATTTAAAATTAAATTTAATTAAGAAATTAAAATCTCGTAAAATTTTTTTCTTATAAAAACTATGCATATTGAAATATTTCATTTTTTTATGAAAAAAACTCAGCATATTGAAAAACACATTTGACAATGAATAACATACACGATATGAAAATGGATATAGGTTCTGAGAACTATGTCCGAAAATGATTTACTTTTCTTATTTGATCTGGAATACTTCCCTTCCTTCACAGACCTCCTAGTAAAAAAAAGTACTCTTCTTATATTAAAAAAAAAAAAATTTAAGCAATGGATCAGTTAGCAGCCTGGCTGCTACTGAGGGACTAAGGGTGGAAAGTTCTGGCCGTCGAGTGTGGTTGGCAGAAAGGAAGTCGGGCACCGTCCTCGGGTACCTGGATCAGTCATTTGTCACTGGGAACATGACATTAGTTATCAGAACACAGAGATTTTATACATGTGCCCAATTCCGAGGACCTACTAGCATTTCCTTGGCCTGGGACAAACCGGTCTGAGATCTGCCCTAGTGATTCAAGCTAATCGTTTTCTTTGCTTAATTTTTCTCCTGATAGCTTAAGAAGGAGGTAAAAATGAGTCTCCTAAACACTGAGAGATGGGGAAAATTTAAGAGATCTACTAGTACAACGCAGTCCTTTCACATATAAGGAAGTAAGCTTCAGATGTTAAGTAACATGGTCACGCTCGTCTTGGCTTGTCATAGCAGAACAAGGAGAGAAACCACATTTGACCTGGGCTCAGAGCTCCTTTTTTTTTTTTTTTTAAATTGTGCTGTTATTAGAGCTTACTTCTAGATAATCATTTTACATTTGCAACTCCACTCTGAAGCAGCAGCTGCTGTAATATAATGTTTAGTATGTTAAAGCATGAAGACATCCATCGGATTTCTAGCCTCTCTGTGTCTTGCTAGAAGTGACACACAGTGCCACCAGTTACTTTGGTGGAATTCTGTGGTCTACCTGCCACGCTCTCAGCCTTTTATTTGGAGCCACAGGGGAAATGCACTAGCTTCATGCTTCAGGTGTTTTCATGGATAAATGACTATGGTCAGGGTTCAGGCAAGCCATTCTTACTTCGAGATCCATTTCACAGCAGAGAAGTGACAGTAAGTCTCTCACCCATCTCATTCAAGAATCTGCTTGTCGTTTTTCCTGAACATGCTCAGGAGTTTTGGTCAAAAGAGGAATTCAGTGGGGCACTTGGGTGGCTCTGTGGGGTAAGCCTCTGCCTTCAGCTCAGGTCATGATCGCAGGGTCCTGGGATGGAGCCCTGATTCAGGCTTTCTGCTCAGTGGGGATCCTGCTTCCCTGCCCACCCCCCCACCCCCACCGCCTGCTGCTCTGCCTACTTGCTATCTCTCTCTCTCTGTCAAATAAATAAATAAAATCTTTTAAAAAAGGGTGGGGATTCAAGAATGTGGAGAAAGATCAGGCATTTTCTAGGGCTTAGGGACTGCCTGCTTTGGGACCAGCCCTGAATCAGGAGGACTGGAAGGTAATTTCATTAAGATAGCATGGAATACAACGTTCAGACAACTGTCTACTCCCAGTACAACTATCATTCTCCACAGAGATGCTTATAATTGCCATGATTCAATGACAAGAAAGGAAATTTTCTTAAAACAATGGCAAATTGTCCTAAGAAGCAGACCCCTCTTAGCTGAGAACGTTACCAGTCCTTAATCATAAGATAATACATTCAAAAGGAAAAATCTGCTCACCGTGAGCTTCATCTTGGCTTCACCAAAACAACGGAGTAGAGAAGAAGGCAGGCATGAACTCAGACAAGAGCACTTCTCATATTTGTACTTACCTAGCTTTACTCAAACTAGGTGTGACTAGGTTGGGCCAAAGATTTATCTTTCTCCATTTTCCATATCTGTGCCATGGTAAGGCATACCAGGAAGCCTTTGGGAATATCAACCTGCTTGCCAAGGCACTTTGACATGGAGTCCAGCTGACTCATCACTGTTGAACTTGAAGATATCCCAACAAACTCAATATGACCTATGATAACTGCTGGTCCAACGGCAGCTGTGGGTGTGGGTATTTTACATATTTGGTGTCACTCAGAGTCAGAAGAAGAATATCCCTAAAATCAAACAAGACCATAGATGAGAAACTGTGGGCACCCTTGGCCTTGCAGATAGCAGGTCCGGTAAGGATGTGGGAATAGTTTCCTCCTGGTACTGTTCTTTGAACCCATCTTGATGGTTTAGCGTAGGCAAAATGGGTCTATTAGTGACCCCCAGCAGACCTGCTTCCTTTCTGCACTCCTGAGCTCTCTCAGTGGTACCACGTACCACACACAGTACACAGAGAGTGCCACGCATGCCACCAGAAAACCTGGGGGCTGTCTTTAGCAAAGTCTTCTCACCACCACGTCTAGGCATTTACTTAACCTTGTCATTTTGTCTCAGAAGGGCCCCAGGACTCTGGTCTTGCCCACAGCTTCTTTCACCAGAACTTTTATAATAGTAGTGTGATGGATCACTCCGGTCACCAGTCTCTCACATTCCAGCACGTTTTTCCCAAGGTGATCTTTCTAAAGTACATCTATAAATAAACACAACTCTTCTATGCGAAGAAACGTTCACTGAGAGCCCGCAGGACAAACTTTAAACTCATTGGAATGGCACAGAAGGTCTTTTAGAATTAGCTTTCCAAAACCTCGCCTGGTGCGTCGCTCCTATCTATAATCCCGCTACACCAGATTTTCCGCAATTGCTGGAATATTCGGGGTGTTTCATGCCTCTACCCCTTTGTGCATGCTGTTGTCCCACCTTGGAGGGGTACCCTCTTGCTTTTCTTTAATTCATAAACTGCTATTCATTTGTCAAGGCCCCGCTTAAATACCACTCCTTCCAACATACCTTCCCTACCTCTCAGGGGAGACTTTTTTTTTCCCCCGCGGAGCTATAAAAGCAACCTCTCCTTTCATTCACTTCTAATAACTTAATTTTCAGAAATTATGTCAAAATAATTTAAAAAGATGTTTTCAGCAGAAGCATAGGGTAGAAACTGTCTCTTGGCCTGACAAGTGAATGCTTAAAACAGTCCTGGAGATGAATTAAAGTTTTAATTTTTTTTCTACTTTCTCCTGCACACTGAACCTACTAAAGCAAATTTCCGAAGAGGAAAACTGTATTTCATTTATCACTGATTTATAAACACCCTCTTTAGAAGCCTTTCTGAGACCGTGGTTGTCCTTGTACATGTGGACTGGAACTTAGGAGGGGGCTACACAGTTATAAAGCTTGATTCACTAGCAATGCCTCTTTAAAAATGTAAGTGGGTTAGTGTAGCTGTGATAGGATTTTGTTCATGTTTTTAATGTGTCCACCAATTTCTTGCAAACCTATTCTTTAGCTGCAAAAGACCAATAAACCTGGGGGTGGAGGAGGAAGACATAGGTGAAGAGGCCTTCATCTGCTTTAGGAACTGTCACATTCCTGCCAAGTCAAAGAGGGGACAGCGTGGTGCCTTTCGGTCCAGTCTTGGGTAGTCACTTTGGTATATGAGTACAGTCTAACACACTTTTTGCATGTAATACCTTACCAAAGGTTCAAGGTTGACATTTTTTCCAGTGGGCCTGTGAAATGCTGGTGTAGAAGATCCTCCAGGAAATGGATGCATTGCAAGACAGATAGATAACCCATAGCTGATAGATAGGTAGATAGGGTTCAGAGTCCAATAATGCCCTTCTTAGAGATTGACAATTTACACTCACGTATCAAGTGTGCTAAGACATCTGTAGGGGAGAAATCTATGTCGTGTTGTTTCATGCAGATTCCCCTAAATTTAATTGACCATAGAACCTGGTTGTTCTCCTTTTCTACTGATTTATTTTTCCTAACACCCCTTAACGTCCCTGAGGGGTACCCTCCTTAGGGAAACAATTGTGCTACTTCTGAGGATACATCCTGGACATGAAGAGCCACTTGGAGAACTACTGGTTGGAACGAGGGGCCAGGAAGACCTAGATTCTGTTCTGCTACCTTCTTTCTATGAGTCTCGTACCCTCTAGGCTTTAGATTTCCTGTGGATAAAAGAGAAGAAATTCCTCCTTTATACAACATTATTTCAATGGCTCCAAAAATCAGAAGAACTTCTTCCTCTGTACTCTGTGAGGTAGTTATGAAAATGCCAGAGGTGGTGGGGGGCAAAGGGATCACAATTCTTGTCTCATCTAAGGCCAAAAGTCCTAAGGAAGTGTGGGGTGAGTCTCTTGTTCCCTCCCATCAATGTTTTGTATGTTTCTTTTCCTTCCATGGGAGAAAGGAGAACATGGCAACCTTTTTGCCATCTCCATAGAACTAGAATATACTAGCATACACCTGATGCTCAATATGCCCATTTAAAAAATAAGCATTGTGGGGCACCTGAGTGGCTCAGTGGTTTGAGCATCTGACTCTTGGTTTTGGGTTGGGTCATGATCTCAGGGTCCTGAGACTGAGCCCCAGGTTGGTCTCCATGCTCAGCGGGGAGTCTGCTAAGATTCTCTCTCTCTCTCCCTCTCCCTCTGCCCCTCCCCATGCTCCCACAAGCACCATCTCTCTCTCTCTCAAAATAAATAAATTCTGAAAAAAATTGGAATTGCATAAAGGAGATGCTCAAGCTAGAATAAAAAACGCATTATGTTTACTCATTCCGATTTTTGGAGCCAGCTGGAGAGGTGCAGCTTTGCCTTGGTCATGGTTACATAGCAAGGGAGTCCCAGGAGATGGGGTGGCCCAGTGCCCTGGGATTAGTGTAGGGCAAACCAGCCCATGAATAAACAGGGCCTGCCCTGATCGCGCGGAGCTGGACGCTAAGCCACGCCAAGAGGCAAGCCTTTATCATTGTTTTATCTCATGGCTCACACACCCAAGGCCTCACTTTACCCCACACCCTGTCTTGTCAAGCTGGGTGGGGGCTCCCTTGTGTGGAATAAACAGGGAATGCGGTTATGCCTGTGATACCTTCCTCCCATAAATCTGGGGGGCCTTTCGGAGCTTCCCTGCAGGCAAACTTTTATTTTCCTTCTTTTTCTCTGAGTAGAGGAGAATGTTTACTTACTGGGCCTTTCTCATCATTAAATATCCTCCTTCAAGATTCCCTCTCCTGTGTGGACGCATGAACGGGCGGACCTCGATGTCATTAACATCCAGGAAGCCCTTGGTAATCTTGTTTTTCCCTTCAACCCTTCCCCATTTCCCCAATATTTAGGGTTCAGCTGGCCTTCAGCCTGTTGGACATTCACCATAATCTAGTGGCTTGAATGTGGAAGCTCCTTCGTGCAGAGATTCCATCCCAGTTTCCTTGCCTCTACTGTTGTTTTCTGAGCATCCTTCACACCCATTGGACATGACTTGTGACAGCCCCAAGTCAGACGGTTGGTTGTTTGTGACGTCTGAATACACTGGGTCACCCTGGCGGTGGGAGGGGGGGCAGGTTGGAAAACTCCTGCCAGCTCCCATGGTCTCAGAGTACCAGGCTGCAGCTTGGACCCTAGTTTCTGTCCTGTGGCCCCAGTGGCAGGGGCTGTGGCCACACCGTCAAATCTTCCACACGCACTTGTGGCCAGGAACGCCACATCCAAAAAACCCAGCACCAGGGTCACATAAAATAACACATTCACGATCATTGCTAGAAAGCTTCCAATTCCAGAAAAGCCATGCTTATTACATAGTTGTTTTTGCATAGGAAAGAAATTCTTTTCAAATTACAGCAAAGCGGGGGAAGCTCTTTCCTGGGGCATCATCGAGCCCTTCCTTTTTGTTGTTTCCCAGAGGCCCTTGCTTTCCAAAGTCTATATAACTCTGCCTTTCTGTTGCTGCTTGCATGTCTGTCCACTTGCATCTGCCAATCATTCTGGGTCCCCATAGAGGCCACCAGTGATACTTGTTATCTCCGATCTGTCATTAACCTTGAGCATGACAGAGTTGTGAACAGGGTTTGGAAAAATCTTGCTCAAAGGTCTCCTGAGCGATGACATCATTTGCATAAAATACATGAAAGTAGAGATAAAGAGAATTTTGGTAAATAACTTCATTTTTTGTCATCATGAAGGACAATTGGACCTGGTTAAGTACTTCCATCCTAAAAAAGAACTGGAGAAAATATGACCATATGAGGAATGGAAATCGCCAAGTGAAGGAATATGTTGCTTTCATAATTGTCTCGTAGATGACTTGGAAATAAGAACAATTATTCTGTGTTCGGCGTTCACACTGAAGCAGTTCAGAGAAAGTAGTGTAAAAACATTCCCGCGAAAGGTGTGTTCCTTCCCCTGCAGCCCTGAGGCGTGGGGAGGGCCAGACTCAATGGGGGGAGCTGCATATCCCATCCCGTCCCATCCCATCCTGGGAGGACCAGCGAGCAGCAGCTGCAGGGGCACACCTGGGGCCCAGGTCTTGGGAGGACCCAGTGCGCCCCCCTCAGGGAACTGCCTCCTCTGGGGGGCTTTGCTGGCAGGAGCTGAAGGCCAAAGTCAAGGACTGGCCCCAAGGCGGCTGAACCATGATGTGGGATTCTGCGAATCCTTGAGTTTTCTGCAGGGTGACTTATCAGAACTGGTTTCCTTTCTACATCTCAGGTAGAAAATATACACACATGCGTCATCTTTCCACTCCTGGAGGAACGCACCTTCAGATGAAGACACTGGGTATTCAGAGGTGCCTTGGGGAATTCCGAACTTTCATGTGTATTTAATTACCTACTCTTTTCCTACCCACGCCCCAGCCTCCAATTCCTGGAAATGCTTAATAAAACATATCCAGTGGGGCTGATTCTGGAGTCTTACGTTTTCTTCTGAGGTCCCACTAGGTTTAAATAAAAAACCAACTCCCCACATCCAGGCCGGGAAAGTTTTTTCATTTGCTGCTCAGCAGAGGGTCACCAGGCCTACAATCCTTTCTTCGTTTCCTCACTGAAAAATAATCAACGACCACCAGTGTTCCATGCTTCAGCTAACACAACGCCCCAGTTAAGCACAAATGCCACAGGAAATTCAAGGTTGCCAAGCAACCAGTGCTCATACTCCAAGATTCTATAATGTATGTGAGATGCAGGGCTGGCTTCATGGACACGGGACCAGTGTAGTTACATGAGGCTCACACTAAGAGTCCCACACTTGAGTTTAATACTTTGCAGTTGCCATCTTGAAATTTTTCATGATTTTATTTGGGGTTTCTGTTTTGTAAGTAAATCCAGCAGGACCATGGAGGATGCCCTGGGGGCCTGGAGCCTTGGTCCATGGGTGGTCCTACTTCCTGCCTCTCCCATCTCTGATTCCTACCTTCTACCATTTGGTAGATGTCTTTTTTCTCAAATTTCAACATCTGCCTGTTGGTTTGCTATTTCTTTTTGGTTCATATGGGAAAATCTCCCCAATACTAAAAAAATGAGCCAAAACCAAACATAAAAGCCTTCCCTCAGCTCTATCTTCTGCATATAAATCTTTTTATCTCCCTCCCCTATACACCTCTTAAAAGAATCATGTAGATTTTCTGATTCCATTTCCTCACCTCCCAGTCATAGCTGAGGCCAGATCCCAGGGGTAACTGGTCGTGCTGGGACTCAGAGTGATGTGCTGGTATCTTTTCAGCACTCACGCACTGAGCAGGTGATGTGACCTCTTCGTGCTTTTTGACCCTGAGAGTCTCTTCTTTTTTGAACTTCTCTTCTCCCTTAACATCTATAACACCTCTTTCTCCCATTTGCCCTTCTCCTTCCACCACCCAAATGATGGCTTGCCTCTCTTCTTCCATCTGTCCCTTGAATGTTGGTGTTGGATTCTACCTTGACCCTCCTCTTCCAACACCCCTCTTATTTCCCCTGGAAGCTCCTCCTGCTGAACACACGAGCCACCTCTTCATGATGGAAGAGCAGATCAAGCCCCACCAAGAGTCAGATGCTAGTTTACAAATGGGGGTGGTGGATGATGCCAAACCAAAACATTTTCATTAGCCCCCCCCACATGCTGTGTTTCTGTAACTTCTATGTAGTCTTATGGCATTTTTTTAAAGATTTTATTTATTTATTTGACAGACAGAGATCACAAGTAGGCAGAGAGGCAGGCAGGGAGAGAGAGAGGGGGAAGCAGGCTCCCCGCTGAGCAGAGATCCCGATGTGGGACTTGATCCCAATACCCTGAAATCATGGCCTGAGCCAAAGGCAGAGGCTTTAACCCACTGAGCCACCCAGGCGCCCCAGTCTTATGGCATTTTTAACCACCAGGCAATCAAGACAGGCCCCTCAGCTGTCCTCTCACCGCCACCTTCCCCAACCCCGGCCTCACACAATCTGTCTCTGCGGCCTGTAAATGCTACCTTTTCAGTGTTTCTTTTTAAAAATAACTTAAACCACTCCCCCCATCATAAAAGTAACTCAGGAAATTGTAGAGAATATGGAAAATTATCAAAGAAAATAATTGACATATCAATTTACTATGCAGAAATAGTCACTGATAACCTCTTACCATATTTCCTTTTCACTTCTTTTGAGCCTCTTTTGATCTGTGTGTTACCTAGAAGTGTATCATTTTGTCTTCAAATATTTGGGGATTTTCTAGTTACCTTTCTGTACTGATTTCTACTTTAATTCCCTTGGGTAGACTACTACTACTTTGTATGATTTTATTCCTTTATGTTGTGGAGGTGTGTTTTATGGCCCAGAATCTGGTCTTTCTTGGTGAATGTTTCCTTTGAGCTTGAGAAGAAGCTGTATACTGATATTGCAGAATGAAATATTCTATGTGTCAGTTAGATCCAATTGATTGATGACTCTGTTCGGTTCGTCTGCATACTTATTAATTTTATGCCTGTTTGATCTCTCAATACTGAAGAAGGAGTAGTCAAGTCTAGAATAGTGGGTTTCTTTATTTCTCATTGTGTTTCTCTTAGGTTTTTGCCTCATGTATTTTGATACCCTATCGTTAGGTGCATGCATATCAAAGATCATTACATCTTCCCGAGGAATCGACCCTTTTGTTGTGGTGTGATGCCCCTCTTTATCCCTGATAATGTTTTATTGTTCTGAAGTCTGCTCTGTCTAAAATTAATATAGGTACTCCAGGTTTTTTTTTAATTAGTGTTAGATGGTATATTTTTCTTCAGCCTTTTACTTTTAACCTGTCTGTGTCTTTATATTAAAATGTCTTTTTGGAGAGAGAGAGAGAGTGAGCATGCACAAGCGAGGGGGAGGGGCAGAAGAAGGAGACTCCCAGCTGAATAGGGGGCCCAATGCAGGGCTCAGTCCCAGGACCCTGGAATCATGACCTGAGCCAAAGGTAGACGCTTCACCTACTAAGCCACCCAGGTGCCCCTAAAATGGCTTTTTTGTATAGAATACATGTTTTGTTTTTATTTTTGTTTTTATTTTTATATTTTAAATTCCAGTGTAGTTAACATACAGCATTACATTGGTTCCAGGTGTACAATACAGTGATTCAACAATTCCGTACATTACCCAGTGCTCATCATGACAAGTGCACTCCCCATCATTTTTTCACCCATCCCCCCACCTCCCATCTGTGTGTTCTCTATAGTTAAAAGTCTGTTTCTTGGTTTGTCTCTCCCTCTCTTTCTCTCTTTTTTTTTCCTTTGCTCGTTTGTTTTATTTCTCAAGTTCCATGTGTGAGTGAAATCATATGGTATTTATCTTTCTCTGACTGCCTTATTTTGGTTAGCATGATGCTCTCTAGGTCCATCCATCCAAATCCATCCTTGCAGATGGCAAGATTTCATTCCTTTTAGAGCTGATTTATAGACACATATCCATACCACTTGTTCTTTATCTATTAATCAGTCAACGGACACTTGGGGTGCTTCCATGTCTTGGCTATGGTGAATAATGTTGCTATAAATATAGGGGGACATTATCCCTTTGACTTAGTGTTTTTATATTTTGGGGGGGGTGGTATACGACCAGCAGTGTGATAGCTGGATCATAAGGTAGCTCAATCTTTAACTTTTTAAGGAAACTACATGTTTTTTTCCACAATGGCTGCCCAAGTTTGTGTTCAGTTGGATCTTACTTTTTGATCCACTCAAATAGTTTTCGTTTTCTACTTGGTGTATTTGGATCATTCACATTTAAGGGATCATTGATACAGTTGGACTACTATGTACCATTCTTTACTACTGGTCAATTAAGATAGGTAGGTTTGTAACTATTTTGTATTTGTTGTGCTTGGGTTTTGTTTCTTCTTTTTCTTTCACAGACCTTTTGAAGAGAAGTTTCGGGTTCACAGAGAAACTGAGCAGAAGGTATAGAGATAGGCTATATTTCCCCTGCTCCCACACATGCATACACTCTCCCCTTATCAGCAGCAACACCAGAGGGGTGCATGTGTTATAACTGATGAACCTACACGGACACCTCACTATCACCCAAAGTCCAAGTTTACTAGGTGTTGTACCTTCAATGAGGTTCAATCTATGGTTTGATGTCAGTCATTAATTTTGTGAGGTTCTTGGCCATTATTGCATTGAATATTTCTTCTGCTCCTTTCTTTCTTTCTTCTCCTGCTATTCCTACTATGCCTATTGAAAATGTCCCATAGTTCTTGGATATTTCCTCCCACTTTTTCTTTTCATTCTTTTTTCTCTTCATGTTTCAGTTTGGAAAGTTCTCACCGATATATCTTCATGTTCACTGATTTTTTCCTCTACTGTGTTCAGTACATTGACTGGATACATTAAGGGTATTCTTCATTTCTGTTACAGTGTTTTTGATTTCTAGTATTTCTTTCTGATTCTTTCTTAGAGTTTGTACCTCACTGCTTGCATTTCCCATCATGTTGTCTACTTTTTTTATGAGATCCCTTAGCATAGTAATCAGACATCTTGTGAATTCCCTGTTGGATAATTGCAAAATCTGTGTTATAGCTGAGTCTGGTTCTGAGGCTTGCTTTGTCTCTTTGGACTGTGTTTTTTAATTTTTGTTTTGTTTGGTTTTCTGTTGTTTTGTGCTTGCCCTTTAGCATGCCTTGTAATTATTCAAAGTGTTCAAAGGATTTGAGGCAAATAAGCCTTCTGCATGATGTTTTATGCTAATTTGGCTGGAGTTGGAATCTGTTGTTGGGATCTGTTTACTGTTTGAAGTTTTTTTCTTGTCAGGGCTTCAAATTTTTTAGTTCCATAGTTTTTGTCCCCCTGTTGCCTTTGCGTTTCCTTAAAATCTCCTTCCTAAATAGTCTGTGCCTTGTAGTTATTTTTAGCTATAACTCACTGTAATTAAACACAAACACTATTAATGATGTAATAATAAGTTGTGAAGGAGAAGCATTCTATAATTAAATCTCAGTCTTTTAGTGAGCCTGAGTCTTTGGGCAGTGACCTTCACATGTGACCTTATCCTACTTAGATGAGATGAGACAAGAAAGTGAAAGCTGGGTGTTGGGTATCAGCCCTTTTCCATCTAGGTGAGATAAGGCTTTGGAAAATTCTTTTTTACTGGAGATCAAGCCTTTGTTATAGAGAATGCTCTTGCCATATTTCAAAATGGTTACTTGTCCTCTCTCCCTGACAGAGACCTGAGGTGATTTTCTTGTCTTTTCACCATGAGAACCTGGGTATGGTTCCCGGATCCAAAATTTGCAAATGGCCTTCAGGAATTTCTCACTTTCTCTCACTCTGGTCCACACTCAGAGACTCCAAAAGCTTGTCAAAATTAGCACTTAGATGTTCCTACCAGTTTGACTCTGGTGGCTTCTGCTCCAGGCAGACTTATTTCAGCTGTGCTTCTCTGTGTTTACCTTTTTCAGATTCAGACATGACAGTTTGCCCTGTGACTTCAGTTCTCTGATGGGTCCAAGTAGTTAGTTGATTTCCGGTCTGTTCAGCTTATTTCTTGCAAGGATAGGAGTAAGCATTTCCTATGTTGGAACTAAAATCAGAAGTAGCATATTTTTTAAAAATCTGGTTTTTTAGTATATGTATACCTATGTTGAGTATGTGGTAATTTTTTATAGAAATAAAACCATACCTTACACACAATCTTATAATTTTTCATTTAACGTTGTATAATGGAGATTTTAATATCCTTAAATACTCTTCACAAACAGAACTTCTAACAGCTGTGGTGTTATTGTTAAACATATATGATACTTGTAATTCTCTACATAAATAATATTGCACTGACCACCTTACTTAGTATATGAAATATGGTGCATATATCTGTTTATGAATTTTGATATATTTATAAAAGTAAAATTACTTGGTCAAAAGAATAAGCATTGTTATGGTTCTTTACATACAAATAAATTATCTTCCTGGAAGTGTTTTTAAAAACTCAGTTTGTACTTCCACCAAAAGAACAAGACAATTTTTTCAACTTAGGTTTATTAAGAGAAATAAATGGTATCTTATTAAATTATTGACTTCCAATTTCTTAAGAATTAATGAATTCAATGTGTTTTATTTATAATAAGTGGTGGCTATAATTTTAGATAACATTTATTGTGAACCTACTGTGTCAGCTACTATTTTGAGTCTTTATATGTATGACCTCATTTCATTTGCCCAGCAATCTTGTGAGGAGTCCTTATATTGCTTTTTATTTACGAATGAGGATATTGAGGCACATAGAGGTCAATAACTTGCCAAAGATCATACCATGAGTTACTGTGTGAAAAAATTAAATTCAAGCGGGATGTATCAGAAGTCTCAACTCTCAACCATCTCCTATTATTTTACTTCCTCAAAGCAGGTCATTGCCTGTTAAAATAAATTACATGTGTTCATTTTTCCCACTGTGGATTTATAAAACATTTTATGAGTTGAGGATATTACCATCTGTTTCTTATATATGTTGAATATTTCACTCAGTTTTCAATCGGTTTTTAAATTTTGCTTATATTTTTATACTTAATGAATATTACTTCCTTAATCAGGTTGAAATAGAATTTATAAACAGTAAAGCTTATCCTTATGACTCTATAGTCCTGAATTCTAACAGATGCATGCAGTCTTAAACCACCAGCAAAATCAATACAGAACGTTATCACCATCTCCCCAAAACTTCCTTGTTCCCCATTATATGTGATCTTACCCTTCATCCTCAGACACTCCCAGTCATTTACCTGTTTCCTGTTCTTTTAGTTTTATCTTTCTAAAATGTCATATAGGGGCGCCTGGGTGGTTCAGTAGGTTAAGTCTCTGCCTTCAACTCAGATCATGATCCCTGGGTCCTGGGATGGAGCCGTGCATTGGGAATCTCTGTTGAGCAGGGAGTCTGCTTCTCTCTTCAGCTCTGTGCTTTCTCTCTCTCTCTCTCTCAAGTAAATAAAATCTTTTTAATAAGTCATATAAATGGAATTATACACTAGGTAGTTTTTGGTTCTTGCTATTTTCACTTAGTATAATGCATTTGAGATTCATCTGTGTTGTGTATCAGTGAGCTGGTCCTTTCTTATTGCTAGGCAGTATTTCATTAGATAAACATACCACAATTTATCTACCCAATCACCCACCGAAAGCATTTGGGTTGTGTTATACCTGAGTTTTCGCATCCGAGAGACCACCAAGGAGCCAACACCAATGCAGTCACATGAGGGTTTATTTGACAAGCTTAAGTTTGGGCCCAAGTGTACCTGACACAGTGGAGTAGGGACTTGGACCCCGAGCTTAGTTAAGGCAGGGGTATTTATGGGTTCCTGTTACTAAAGCAGGGTGGGGGTCTCTGGAACCAAAGCAGGGTGGGGGTCCTTAGAACTAAAGCAGGGTAGGGGTCCTTAGAACTAAAGTAAAGTAGGGGAAAGTTCAGCCCTTGGGCACAGGGGTCTGAGATGGCTGCTGGAGCTAAGATGGCTGTACTTATGCTAAGGCTAAACCTGAGGTGGGATGGCCCTAATTTTTCTTGGCCTCCACAGGCCAATTGTTTCCTAAATTGGGTGATTACAAATAAAGCTATTACAAATATTCACATATAGGTTCTAACGTGCACATATAGTTTCAATTCCCTTGGGTAAACACCTAGAAGTGGGATTTCTGGGTCTCGTGATAATTTCACTAACTTGATGAGAAATTGCCAAATGGTTTTCCAAAGTGGTTGTAGTATCTTGCATTCCTAGTTGCTCTAAATTCTTGACAACACTTGGATTATTCACTTTTGTTTGCTGGTTTATTTTTAGCCATTCTAATAGGTACATAATGGTTTTAATTTGCATTTCCCTGACTACCATTAGGGCTAAGCATCTTTTTTTTTTTTTTTTAAAGGTTTTATTTATTCATTTGACAGACAGAGATCACAAGTAGGCAGAGAGTCCAGGCAGAGAGAGAGAGGAGGAAGCAGGCCCCCTGACGAGCAGAGAGCCCGATGCAGGGCTCTATCCCAGGACCCTGGGATCATGACCTGAACCGAAGGCAGAGGCTTTAACCCACTGAGCCACCCAGGCGCCCAGGGCTAAGCATCTTTTTATGTACCTATTTGCTATCTATGTTTCTTTTTGGGTAAACCATCTTTTAAATCTTTTGCCTATTTTAAAAATTGGAATATATGTTATATTATTATTAAATTTGAAAGTTCTTTATATATTCTAGATATAAGTTCTTTGTAAAATTTGGGGGTTTTTTTTGCAAATATTTTCTCCATATTTGTGATTTTTATTTTCAGGTTTTTAACAGTATCTTTGGGACAGCAGAAGTTAATAGCTTTTCTGAAGTCCATAATAATTTTTCTTTTATGATTCTTTAAGTATGATGTTAGCTGCAGGTTTTTTATAGATGAACTTTTTCAAAATGAAAAAACTCATTTTTATTCCCAGTTTTTTAATAGCAGTTATCTTTGATGTACATTGAATTTTGCCAAATGCTTTTCTATCAAGATGGTCATATGGGTTTTTATTTATTTATTTTTAAATTCTTTAAAATTCACATTCAATTTTTTTCCAAAGATTTTATTTATTTATTTGACACACAGAGAGAGAGATCACAAGTAGGCAGAGAGGCAAGCAGAGAGAGAGGGAGAAACAGGCTCCCCGCTGAGGAGAGAGCCCATCGTGGGACTCGATCCCAGGACCCTGGGGATCATGACCTGAGCTGAAGACAGAGGCTTTAACCCACTGAGCCACCCAGGCGCCCCAATTCACATTCAATTTTAATTGTCACATAGTGTATTATTAGTTTCAGAGGCAGAATTCAGTGATTCATCTGTTGCATACAACTCCCAGTGCTCACTACATCAAATGCCCTCCCAATGCCCATCATCCAGTTACCCATCCCACTGCTCACCTCTCCTCCAGCAACCCTCAGTTTGTTTCCTACAGTAAAAAGTCTCTTATGATTTGTCTCCCTCTCTGTTTTCATCTTATTTTATTTTTCCTTACTTCCCCTATGTTCATTTGTTTTGTTTCTTAAATTCCACATATGAGGGACGCCTGGGTGTCTCAGTTGGTTGGGCGGCTGCCTTCGGCTCAGGTCATGATCCCAGCGTCCTGGGATCGAGTCCCACATCAGGCTCCTTGCTCGGCGGGGAGCCTGCTTCTCCCTCTGCCTCTGCCTACCACTCTGTCTGCCTGTGCTCCCTCATTCTCCCTCTCTCTCTCTGACAAGTAAATAAATAAAATCTTAAAAAAAAATTCCACATATGAGTGAAATCATATATTTGTCTTTCTCTGACTGACTTCTTTCACTCAGCATAATACCTTCTAATTCCATTCACTTCTTGCAAATGGCAAGATTTCTTTCTTTTTGATGGCTGAGCAATATTCGTGTGTGTGTGTGTGTGTGTGTGTGTGTGTGTGTGTACCCACAACATCTTCTTTATCCATTCATCTGTCAATGGACATCTGGTGTCTTTCAATATGGCTTTTTATTTTTATATTCAATATATTGAGTGACATTGATTGATTTGCAAATGTTAAATGAACCTTGAATTCACAGGAAAAACTTCTCTCAATTATGATGTATTATTATTTTTATATATTGCTATATTCATTATGTTAATATTTTTGGAGATTTTTTTCATCTATGTTTATAAGGGATTTTGGTCTATAGCTTCTTTTCTCATAATATCTTTGTCTATTTTTGGTATTAGGATAATATTGGCCTCATAGGATGAGTTTGGAGGTGTTTTCTCCTCTCCTGTTTTCTGGTAGAATTTGTGTAGAATCGATACTATTTCTTCCTGAAATGGTAGAATTTGCCTGTGATGCTCTGAGGTCCTGGAATTTTCTTTGTGGAAAGTTTATAACTACAAATTCAATTTCCTTGATTGATATGGACCCCACTCCAGATAGTTATTTCTTCTTGAGTAAATGTTGGTAGTTTATCTTTCAAGAATTCTGTCTATTTGATTTAGAATGTTGAATTTTTGGACATAAAGTTGGTTGAAATATTTCCTTATTATTCTATTAATGGTGTAAATCAACAGCAATGTGTTGATGTTCCCTTTTTATAAGTAGTATTAATAATTCATGCTTTTTTTTCTTGAACATTCTGTTTAGAAATTTATTGATGGATTGATCATTTAAATAAACCATTGGCATTTTTCATTGACTTTTTTCTTGTTTTTCTGTATTCAATTTCATTTCTTTCTGCTCTTATCTTTATTATTTCCTGTTTTGTGTGCTCTCTGGGTTTAGTTTGATATTTGTTTTCAGGCTTCTTAAGGTGAATACTTCAATCATTTATTTGAGGCTCTTTTCTTTTTCTTTCTCTTTTTCTCTTTCTTTTCTTCTCCCTTTCTTTCTTCCTTTCTGGCCCTTCTTTTTTCTAGTATGAGTATTCAGTACTACAATTTTCTCTTTAAGCTGCATCCCACAAATTCTGACATGTTGCATTTTCACTTCCTTAAGTTCAAAATATTTTCTAAATTCCTTGTGACTGACTACCTCTTTAACCCATGATTTATTTAGAAGTGGTTTTTGAAAATGTTCAGATACTTAGGGATTTTCCAGCTATCTTTGTTCCATTTATATTTAATTTAATAAAGCTGCTTGAATTTGCAATTCTTTAATAACTTACAAGTTTGAGCATGTTTTACTTATAATAAATAGTGTAATAATATTAGGTAAATCTTATTGCAAGCTTACTCTGAGCCAGTGACTATTGTAAGTATATTGTGTATGTGAGCTTGTCCATATGCACACGGATGCTCTAAGGAGGCAGGCACTTTGTTCTCCTTTCTTTCCTCAAGAGGATTTTGAGGCACGTGGTGAGAAATTAGAGAATTCAGAATTCAAGTCCAGGCAGGATGTTTTTGGAGCTTCAACTCCACTCCATCACCTGGTAGGGCCCCTTCTTTCCATAATCAGGTTCTTTGCCCATTAAAAAGCATTGTGGTTGAATACGCAACTTTTGTATCAACATGGACAGAACTGGAGGAGATTATGCTGATTGAAATAAGTCAAGCAGAGAAAGTCAATTATCATATGGTTTCACTTACTTGTGGAGCATAAGGAATAACATGGAGGACATTAGGAGAAGGAAAGGAAAAGTGAATTGGGGGAAATTGGAGGAGGGAGATGAACCATGAGAGACTGTGGACTCTGAGAAACAAACTGAGGATTTTGGAGGGGAGGGGCGTGGGGTGGGTGGGTGAGCCTGGTGGTGGGTATTATGGAGGGCATGTATCGCATGGAGCACTGGGTGTGTTGCATAAACAATGAATCTTGGAATACTGAAAAAAACTAAATTAAATTAAAATATAAAGAATAGGTTTTATTTTAAAAAAAGGATTGTATACATCCACTACTCTCTCATGAATTTGTAAAAACTTTTTGTAAGTTTAAAATATTACTTTTTGGAGATTTTTAATATACACTTGTTTGTTTATTGGTAATAAACATAAGAAAGTTTATTCACTCCCTCCAAAACAAAGAAAATATTCCTCTTTGTCTCTCATATGTGTTAAAATACTTTCCCCGAGTTTTAAATGTGCTTTTACTCTTTCTTAACAACTTATTTACTCTTTCTTAACAACTTATTTACTCTTTCTTAATGATCCCTTAAATCTTATTCACTGAGGTTTGTACATCTTTTTTCTTGTGATTTATTCCAATACTTTTAGGCTTAGAAAATATTTCGCATTGCAAAAATTGGATCAAAGTTTACGTGTATTTTCTTGCAGTTTTTCCATTTTTTCTTCTTTTACATGATATATAATGTTTATATGTATTTAAAAATTAATTTAGAATTAATTTTTCTTACGGTAGGATCTATGGTAGCCTGCCCAAATAACTAGAGCCTCCTCCCAGGACCATTTAGAATGGAATCTTTCTCCCCCACAAACAGGAGTTTTTGAGCTCTTGCTTGGGTATGGCAATAAGTAACATGGTAATGAATTCATTGAGTGCACTGTAATAAAAAATGGCAAGAGTCATAACAAGAAAGATAAGATCATAGTAAAGAAGGTATGAATTAGGGGTGCCTGGGTGACTCAGTGGGTTAAGCCTCTACCTTTGGCTCAGGTCATGATCTCAGGGTCCTGAGATCGAGCCAGGCATCAGGCTCCCTCCTCAGCAGGGAGACTGCTCCCCCCGACCCCCTCCCCACCTGCCTCTTTGCCTACTTTTGATCTCTGTCAAATAAATAAATAAAATCTTAAAAAATAAAAGAAGGTATGAGTTAAAATGCATTTCAACTTATGTGACTAACCAAACAAATAGTTGGGAATGGATTTGCTATTTGGTTTGAACAAGAAAACAGCAAGAAAAAGACATTAACTGAGGATGTGCTTTTTAAAAAAATTTACATTCAATTAATTAACAATTATTCAATTAATTGCACCACATTATAAGTTTCAGAGGTAGACTAAGGATGTGGTTAAGATATAAATGAAGGTATTACACTTGTAAAAAGAAAAAGAACAAGAGATTATGAGACAAAATAGCAGAAGCATAACAGCATGTAACTGGAAAAGAACAAATCAGGTACATTGTAACTGTGTTGCTAGCAGATTTCACCTCAGCGACAGTGGAGGCGAGAAGACAATGGAATACCATCTTTATTTTTTTATTTTTATTTTTAAAAAAGATTTTATTTATTTATTTGACACAAAGAGAGATCACAAGTAGGCAGAGAGGCAGTCAGAGGGAGAGGGGGAAGCAGGCTCCCTGCGGAGCAGAGAGCCTGATGTGGGGCTCCATCCAAGGACCCTGGAATCATGACCCAAGACAAAGGCAGAGGCTTAACCCACTGAGCCACTCAGGTGCCCAGGAATAGCATCTTTAAAGGGATAGAAGGAAAATACCTGTCGATCTATAACTCCTATTCCAAAGTGAGGAGAAAATAAAAACATTTTCAAACATAATAAGAAATTAAAACCCAGTGGCTCCCAATAAAAGAACTACAAAAGATACACTTAAACCAAAAGAAAATTAAGTTTTCGGGGTATAAAAAATAAGAATTAGCTCCCAAATTGATAAAATATTTGAACAAATTTAATGATCTATTGATGGGAGACTTGAGTATTTTTGTGCTATTTTGAAGGCGAAAGTAAAACATTGTCCAAGTATAATAATAGGGGGCTGGGAAAGATGCTCAGTAATGACTCCAAGATGACTGAGTTCTTTGTTTCTGTTGAGTTCAAAATACAGGACTCCTTTTGGGTTTGTAGATGATGGGAATAATTAAGGATGCAAGCTAAAATCTCAAAGTTAGAACTAAATTATAAAAAAGTCAAAATGTCCCAGAAATAGAAGGGAAAGAAAGAGAATGCAGAATTTTCATCAATACAAAGAAGGCAGATAGCAATAGGAAGAAATGCAAAGGGTGTAATACCTCTGTCTGCCCTCGTGTCTGCAGGTGTGGGAGCTGGCTTGCTTTTTGGGGTCTTGGGAGCCAGATATGGGAGAACATTTGCAGACGTGCTATAAAACTGGAGTTCTTCTTGCTGCCAGTATCTCAAAATGGCTTAATAAAGCAGCACATTTTCCATCCACCCAGATGACCAGCCAGGGGAGGGGAATTCCAGGAAACTAGGTAACCCCCAAACTGCCCAATGTCTGCTTTTTAAAAGTCCCATTTTTAAGCTGCTAGTCAGGAAGTCATTCCGGCTGTAGAACAAAGACATCACTTGTGTTCCTTCTGTGCTTACCATAGCGATTCTCAATGGTTAACAAATTTGCCATTGACAGGTAATGTTTATCTTTATATTTCCCTGGATTCTGAATTAATGATCCCACTGTAACTAACACTAGCCAAACATTTTTGAGTGTGGTATTATAAAAATTACACAAATTCAACTGTATCCCATTTTTTTTTTAATCTGAGAAATTTTCAGTGCCCATCAGGATAACTAGAGATGTATAACTCGTAGTTTTTATGGAGTTATGGGCAATGCTTAACGTAAACATTTGGTTAACTCTGGTAATTGGGCAGAGTGCTCTCTGGACCTTATTCCTCATGAGTCTCTGGAAATTGGAAGTGACTTTAACAGGGAGAAGAAATTAAGTCATAGGAGTCCCCTAGCCACTGTGTTTCCTCTAGTCTTACGTCCATCCTTCAGGCAGAAGAATTCAAATGCAGGGCGCACATGAAAAGACACTGAAAACCCAGTTCAAGTCTGAAGGGAGGACTTTACCATCAGGGGCAGATAGTAGGACTTGTTTGTCTATAAGATGCTGGTGTAGAACAAGCATCTTATAATATTTTTAAAGGGTGGAAATTGAAATCTTGACTGCAATGTTACACAGATAAGCAGGGAATATTTACTGAGTGACCAAGTGACAGATTTTTATTACTGACTAATGAACTTTATTGATAGCAGGTTAGGTGGCTGTGTCTCAATCCTGATAAAGGAGTTTGCTGGGGTTTGTCAGAGATATGGGCATAGCCTTTCCCAACGTAATTGTTCTGGAAAGAGATTTCCACACCTTAAAGCTAATATAAAGGGTTGGAGTCACACTGGCAGCCTCGTCTGGCACCTTCTTCCCATCAGGCAAAATGAAAGTCCTTGTGAGTATTTTTTTATGCTTCTTTATATTCTTGTGGTGGCTCTTAGAGAAAATGTTCAAATCCAATATGCCTTGGATTTCAGAAGTCTTAGATGAACACTGTGCTTGCTTCTAAGCTTCTGTGGTTGAATTAAATAATGTCTTTGGCAACGATAGTGTTAAATATGAGGTCAGATATTTATTGGTCCATTGTCTATTTTCCAAGACATTTACTTAAAAAATGCAAAGAAAACATTTTGGAAATATCTAGAGAATTTTAATTTGGAGAATTCTTAATAATAATTCCTCACTATCATGAGCTTGAGAAAGGAATGTAGGCATTTTGTGACAACAGCATTTATTATTTAAAAGAGAAGGGGCAATTTTTTAAAAAAAGATAATAACAGCTGTCATTTTCTGAGTACATATGAGATCCTATGCTGAACATAAATACTTTGATTTATTCACCTCAAGAATTCTGTGAGCTGAGCAGTATTACCCCCATCCTATGGATGAGAAGACTGAGGCACAGAGGAATGTGATTTTCCCATTCCAGTAAATATGAGGTTTAGACTTGAAATGTACCCATCTCCAGCCCCACTGGCAGGAGCAATCACGGCACAGAGTTCTTGCTGTGCCATCTCTCCTCCTGCCGATCCCAGTCCTGACCCCAGTCTCCCATGGCTCCACTCCGCAGTGCTCCATGAGCAGAGGTCTCTGTTTTGACCTAGAATGGGACTCCTTCACCTAGTGATCTATCCTTTATCCTCATTTAGCTGGTGAGGGAGAAAGCAAAATGAAAGTTTCTTCCCATCAGGTGTTCAAGATTGTTGGCTCAAAGAGTTCCATCTCCAAGGGTCTCTTGATTTTCCAAGAGGAGATCTGTTGCTGAAACCTAATCCTGTAACCTCGGTGTATTAAACCCAGTGTTGGGCGGGTGGTTATTTGGGGGGCGGGGACACTTCCTGAGCTCTCGCTAATTGTATTACTATGGTCCTTCCTCACTGATCACCTACTCCAAGTTGTATGTGGCATAAGAACTCTTGCTGCCTACACGCTTATGATGTTGGGAAGGGCCAGGGATGGGGCATAAAGGTAGCCCCTGGTGTCTGACAAATAGCATGAAGTCAGCAAACACCTGTCTAATGAGGGAATGTGTGTTTCACATCTGGGAGATGGACTGTTGACTGCCCATGACCACCCACCTGTGTCTCTAGGTGTATTTCTTTTGAGGTGCTTGTGCTTGTCTTGTCCAGTGTCTCTGTAAGTCCCCATCCTCGATGACTGCCCTATAGAGAATAGATGCAACTGGTCTGTTTTTCAGGTGGTGTTTCTGGTGTTGGCCATCTTTGGGACACAATCTCATGGATATGAGGTAAGTTGGTTTCCTTTGGACTTTATACCCTGCAGTTACTGGCAGGGGAAAAGGGAGATACAAGATCATCTATGTGGAGCACGGTAGAGAGCCCATATGCCTTATTTGGGATGGCATCCCAGAAATAACCAATAATGGAAATGATAAGTTTGGTTATTTCTTTCCAAACTGCAATCCTTTAAAAAAAATGCAACCCATTGCTTTACAATGTGGTCAGTTTCATTTCTTCTGTGATGTTATTGCTTCTCTTGTATATAATATAGTAAACCATGAAGAAGAGCTTCACATTCTTACTTTAGCATGGTTTTCGGTCTGGGATGCCAGGGAGGAGGTGTCAGACCTCAGTCTCTTGTTCACAACAAGTGGAGGGCTTCATTTTGTTGGAAGGGTTGTCTTTCCAGTGCATAGGACTTATGGAAAAACCATTATGTCTTTGTTGTTAATCTAGGTTTATAACATCATCAGTCCAAGCAACAATGGTGGCAATCTTCAGGAGACAGTGACAATCGACAATCAAAAAAATATTGCCATCATTAACATCCATTCAGGTTCATGCTCCTCCACCACGATTTTTGACTATAAACATGTAAGCCGCAAAGGAATTTTTATATTCTTCAAGACCGGGTTTCTAAAGGGTGAAGGGGCAGCCATTTGCTATGCATTTGAATTCCAAGAACTATCCTTGCAATTCTTCCAGAATTCCCTTACTTTTGCTTTTCTCTTTTTAATTTTTTTAAAGATTTTTAAAATTTATTTGTTTGACAGAAAAAAAGAGATCACAAGTAGGCAGAGAGGCAGGCAGAAAGAGAGAGCGGGGAGCAGGCTCCCCGCTGAGCAGAGAGCCCGATTTGGGGCTCAATCCCAGGACCCTGGGATCATGACCTGAGCTGAAGGCAAAGTCTTTAACCCACTGAGCCACCCAGGCGCCCCGCTTTTCCTTTTTTTTTTTTTTTTTTAAAAAAAGGGAGATTTTATTTATTTATTTTAGAGAGAAAGAGAGAGAGTGTGTGTGTGCATTTGAGGAGAGGGAGGGGTAGAGGGAGAGGGAGAGAAAGAACCTCAAGCAGACTCTGAGCTGGGCTCAGATTTGGGCTGGGGCTCAATCTCATGACCATGAGATCATGACCTGAGCTGAAAGCAGGAGTGGGACACTTAACTGACTGAGCCACCTAGGTTTCCCAAACAAAACCACTTCTAATAAAAATATGTAACAGGTAACATACACATCTGTTTGATCTTTTGAGGTGGTAATTGGGGCATCATGATAATGCCTCACTACAGGCTTAGACAGTGTCTAGAAGAGGGGACCATAACCCAGAGCATAGCCTGGCACACAGGCTTTCAAAAATATTGGCTGAATGAATAAATGAATGAATTAGGGCTTCTAATAGAAAAACTCATGCGGAAAAAGAGCGATTATGGAATAAACAATCATAGAATAGCAGAAATCAAGAACAACTATACCTCTTCAACTATGTCAGTAGGATATGCAATAAATCATACTTCTTCTGGAAGAAGGAAAGTGTGTTAATCCAAACTCTTTACAAGTTTCAGTTACTGCTATTAACAATAAATCTCAGACACTTGCTTAGAAAAGTTATTGGGTCCTTTATCCATTTATTTGTTTGTTTTCTATTCGTTCCATCTGATCAGGAGGCTGCTTTTAACATGGGACAGAGCTACATACTGTGGATATAAGTAGGTCACAGTCCATCTCACTGGGCATTTGAATGTACTTTCTGTCTCCTTTTCTTGTAGGAACCTCCTCACATGTCTCCTCCCATTTGGCAGTGGGAGTTCTAGGACACATCTGAAAACACAGAATTTTGAAAGATACAGTTTTAAAGGAAGTTGTACTGAAATCTTTTTTTAAAGCAGATTTCAGGGAAATCCCCCAAGTGTCTTAAAAAAAAAAACAAAAACAAAAACAACAAAAAACCCCCAGAGGGCTGAGGACTCAGTTTAAGCCCCTTCCACTGCCATCAGGCTTTGCCTCGGGCTATTTTTGAATTTTAGGAACTGGCAGTTTGTGAGAATTGAAAAATGGGAACTAGAAGAGGGTTTATATGACATACAGCCTCACAGACTGTATAATTATTTGGGACTCTGTAGAGAAAATTCCATTTGGGGTGAAGGTTAGGTGCCTCCGGTTTCGTCTGGCTCCATGGGCCTCCCCCAGCATTGCTATTTCTATACCACCTATCCAGCCCAAGCCCCCCCTGCCTGCTTGGGTTTGAGATGGAGAAAGGAGGGAGAGGAGATGGTAAAGGAGAGAAGAATGGATGAAACGTGTGCGTGTTGGCAGGGAGGGGGAGCATGCCACGCGAAGGAGAGTTTCTCAAGCAGCACAGTCCAGCAGAAATTTCTACAACGCTGGAAATGCTCTATTTCTGTATTTTCCAACAGACAAGCTACTGGCTGCTTGTGGCTACAGAGCACATGAATTGTGTGACAGAGGAAGTGCATTTTAAATTTTACTTAATTTGAATTTAAATTTAAATAGCACATGTGGCTGGGAGTGAACATATTGGAAAGCATAGTTCTAAAGAATACTGTATTTACCCCAAGTTGAAGAAAAGGCAGAACGAAATCAATAGAAAGAGAGACAGGGGCCCCTGGGTGGCTCAGGCGGTAAGCATCTGCCTTCAGCTCAGGTCATGATCCCAGGGTCCTGGGATCGAGTCCCATATCGGGCTCCCTGCTTGGCAGGAAGCCTGCTTCTCCCTCTCCTACTCCCCCTGCTTGTGTTCCCTCTCTTGCTGTGTCAAGTAAATAAAGAAAATCTTAAAAAAAGAAAGAAGGAAAGAGACAGACAGCTGCTACTTCTTAATTGTTCAAACCCGACACTATAGGCCCTGGTTGCAAAACATGAGAAGTGGGGCACAAATTGTGGGTTTGGACAACCTCAGAGATAGAAACAACAAGCCAAAAAGTAAACCTATGATGTAAAAGAAGGCGAATGGGTAAAATGGATGGTTAGAGAAAAACGGCCACGTGTACTCACTGCATATGCTCACGGCTTTCCTCAGTGAGGCTCAAACGTCCTCCCCACCAGTTCAGAACTGGGGAGCCAGGCCGGCCAGTAACTGTGTTCTTACTGCGCCAGGGCTATATCGCATCCCGGCTGCTCTCCCGAAGAGCTTGCTACATCCTGAAGATGGACCATAAGGCGATCCCTGCTCTGGACAAACTGAAACGATACATCTACGAGAAACAGGTGATTCTGCAGTACCTTTCCCCATTCCCCATTCCTTTGCCCAGGAAAACAGGTGCCTACAGAGGAAAAAAGAGAGTAAGGGGACGATCATAATATTACATCTTACCATGGTTATGCACTCTCCACCTGTTAAAGTGTTTTCTCCTTTATTGATTTCGCTTAGCTTGATTTCTACCATCCAGCCCCCAATTTGAGAACTTATCATAAATTCCAGTGTTTTTCTGGAAAGGACTGAACTGCAGGGCTCTCAGAAATAGTGACTGGCAGAAAAATGAGTGAAGTCATATTAGTCCACAACACAAAGGTGCAAAGAAACAACACGGGACAGCTAGAATAAACAAACACAGCGCAAGGCTTGGAACATGGTGTTGCCTTCCCCCCTGTAACTTCCCATCGGTGTCCCCTGTGCCATGGGAGTCACCGTCCCTGGGTTTCACTGCCACCAAGAGGGATATAACATCGGTAATATCGAGGCTTCCCGGCAGACCCAGTGCTCAGAAGGAGACGGCGTCCTGAGCATCGCTGATGGGCTTCTGCTTAATAACATGGAAAAGAAAAAGCTTAGAATAAGGGACATCAGGTTAGGTCGACCTACTTTATCCTATCCCCCTCTCCTCTGCTGTTCTAGGCTATGAAGAACATGTACTCTGACAAATACTTCTGGGTCAAATACAGCCCCCTGCAGTCCTTGATCATGGACATAGACTGGTTCCTGATCGGTTCCCCGATCAGGCATCTCTGCAGTCACGTCCCCCTGTACAAGGGGGAAGTGGTTGAGAAGATAGGTGAGTACCAGTGAATTATTCCTTCCCCAGAAATTTCCTGGAAGCTTCCCCGTGTGGGCCATTCCGCTCGGGGCTGGGTGAAATACAGGTAGATGTGAAACATGGCTCATTTCGGTTGAGTTCGGGAACGAAACACTTACCCTTGTGTGGAAAGCGAGCAATGAATGAAACTCGGCCCTAAGGAGCCCGCCCTCTGGTGGAGAAGTTGATGGGTTAACACAGAGATAGAAATTTTCCGAAGTCCTGGGTGCCAGGGGAAAACTGTTGGATTTCTTCCTGTGCCTCGTGCTGATGGGCGTTAATAATACAGGATTGTATACTTGAAAGTTGCTGAGAGGAGATCCTAAGCATTCTCGCCACGCACACACAGGAAAGAATTACCCGCGTGAACTGTGTGCGGTGACGGATGTGTTCTCTCGATCTTGGTAATCATTCTACAACGTGTGTGTATATCAAATCAGCACGGTGTACATTTGAAATGTATACAAATCCACTTGTCAGTAATTCTTCAAACAAGTTTTAAAAACTATTTCCAGAATCTAGGATAGAATGAGTCTAGGGAAGAGCAAGCAAAGTGCACTGATTGACAAGGAAAAAAAGCCCTGAGTGGTCCAGCTAGCATATATCATTGCAGCCATCACTGGTATTTTTATACAAAGTTTCCAAATACGGGAGAGTAGCCAGAGGGAAAGAAGGGCCAGGCTGCAGATGGCGAATGCAACAAGATAAATTACCCAGAGTAGTGGAAGAAGGTAAGAGGCAAAAGAAAATAATGAGCATTTATTACATTTTTACTGTCTAGAAAAAAACTTTTAAGATATTTTTCTTTTAGCAGGGTCATTAGTACTTACGACTAAAAACACACAGGCAGGTCTCCCATGCAGAATGTCAGAGCATTAATGGAATAGAGCCAGACAGCCCTTCTAGAAGTTGTCAGTCTTTTTTTTTTTTTTTTTTTTAACATTTTGTTTAATTACTTGAGAGAGAAGCACACAAGAGAAGAGTGTTAGGGGAGGGGCAGAGGGAGAGGGGGAAGCAGAACCCTCCACTGAGCAGGGAGCCCAAAGTGGGGGAGGGCTCCGTCCCAGGAACCCGGGATCACCACTTGAGCCCAAGGCAGCCGCTTAACTGACTTGAGTCACCCAGGGGCCCCCAGGACTTGTCAGTCTTATTTAAGCTAACGCATCATTACCCTTTACAATACAAGGGTAGCTAAAAACTTGGGTAACGGAGAATTACATGTACAATCCCTTGTCAAGACATTAACGAGAAGGCATGGGTCTGCTGCATTCTAATAATGTACTTCTCAACGTTCCTTCTTCACAAATTTGTCCCTTTTTCAGAAAACGTCAGTACTCGCTCCTGCTCAAAGACTGGATTCCTGGGCATCTTTGGATTCTCCATCTGTGCAGGTGTGGGCGCTTAAGGCCCCCCAACCCCCACCTCCACCACCCCGTGTCGTCTTTTCTAAGACACGTGCCCTTGTTTTCCACTCAGCAGCCAAATTAAGTTCTTTCCCAATGCCCCAACTAATGTTGAGACTCAGTGGTAAAACATAAATCCTGTTATCTACAGATCTCTGGGTGTTTGCTTTTTTTTTTTTTTTTTTTTTTTAAACAAAAAAGGGAAGCCAAACCATGCTGATGTCAACATGTAGAAGGCAAGAATTTGCCAGGATTTCAAGTGAAGCACATAAGGTGTGAAACTTCCCAGATGACAAAGCTGAGTCATTACAGGGTGGCCAGCGGGATGCAAGTATCCGTCTTGCCTCCATCAGACCAGCTGCCCATCTGTCCACCAAAACGAAGGGGATTCAGAGTACACTTGTCTTGATGAGTACTGAGAAATGTATAGAATTGTTGAATCATGACCATTGTACCCCTGACACTATTATAACACTGTACTTTAATTATACTCGACTCAGAAAATAATAAAATAAAGCTCTGATTAAAAATAAAACAAAACTGGGGCGCCTGGGTGGCTCAGCGGGTTAAAGCCTCTGCTTTCACCTCAGGTCATGATCTCAGGGTCCTGGGATCGAGCCCCACGTCGGGCTCTCTGCTCAGCAGGGAGCCTGCTTCCTCCTCTCTCTCTGCCTGCCTCTCTGCCTACTTGGGATCTCTGTCTGTCAAATAAATAAATAAAATCTTAAAAAAAAATAAAAATAAAAATAAAAATAAAACAAAACCAACTCCTTGCGCACTCTGGGCGGAGCAGGTGGTGGCCTCCCCCTGCTGAGGGGGTGGGGTTTGGCGTTCTCTCAGCAGGTGATGGAAACTATCCCTTCTTCCAAGGCACCTAGTCTGGAAGGCCAGTCACATGCCTTTTAGAAAATGCCTTTTAGTTCACTGAGGCACTAGTCTCAACTTAATAAATACTATCATAATATATTTTGTCTTGGACTGAGGGGAGAGGTTGTGGGGAACACCCATCCCCCAGAGAAAGATGAACCTTCCTGAAAATCTTGACAGGAGTGAGACACTAACTGGGAATTGCCAAGTCAATATAAAAAAGGAAAGCAATTTCCAATATTCCAAATAAATTTTGTAATGTGGGCACAGTCCCAGATTATACAGCTGGCTCTCTTGTGGACTGGTCATCTGGGAGCAAGGTCAGAACACAGAGAATGCCTTTAACAAGAATTTCTGCTATCAGAAATTCTCTCCTCTTCCTACCACTGTACATCTACTTCATAATAACCATTAACAAATATATTTAAAACACTTAACCATGTGCTCAGTACTAGGACAGGTATGCTGGCAAATGAACCTTGTCAAGGGAATAATTTTCTTGTTGGGGAAGTGAGACATTTACGTGAAAGCATTTGCTAGCGACAGTAAAGAGTGTCTAAGAACATGCCACATGAATAGTAAGAGCATACGAACTGGGACCTTGGTGTTTGCAAATGATAGAACCAAAAATCAAATGAACTGAGGCAAGAAGGGTGGAATTTATTGTTTCGTCTTGCCATAGAAGGATAGGGATATTCTGGTCCCGGGTGGCTAGACCTAGGTGCCCGGAGGTGACCAGACTCTTGTCCCACTCCAGACTCTCCCTCCCTCTGTGTGTCAGCTTCAGAATCTTATGTCAGCTTTCTCTGAGAGGCTAGAAACACCACCACCGTGAACCCCAAGGTCCCCATTTTCCCAGCATCCTTGTCAGAGAGGAAGGGACTCCTCTTCATTCTAATCTCAATTAGTTTTAATTTACAAATCTTTGGAAAGGCACCAGATTGAATCACCTGGGGGCACATTCTTATTCCCTGTGGCCAACACTGGTGGGGAGTGGAGGGAGTGCTATGATTGGTGACCTCCTTTGGAATTTACTGCTTAGAGCTGTGTTATCCTTATTAATTTTTACAACGTTAATCCCGTTTTTTAAAGCAGAATTTAGAATTCTGCTTTTTCCTGACTCTGCCTTCATTAAGTTGGTTAACCCTGCTCAGTATCATGCTGAATACCGATTAGACGCACCAGGTGGAGTGAGCCAGCCCATGCCTAGAAGGAATGTGTCCACATGGAAGTTATTAGGGAACTGGGGCGTCATTAAACTTTCTTCAGAAGGAGCTCCTTCTGGGAGATTCAAGGTGCTTGGAAGGGGAAAGGAAGGGAAGGGAAGGGAAGAGAAGATTCAAACTGCTTCCCTTTTTTGTATGCCTTGAGATATTTTCTAATTTTCCCTTTGACTTCTCTTTGACCCAATTGTTAGTCAAGAGTGTGTTGTTCCATTTCCATCTACTTGTGATTTTTTTCCCGTCTTCCTTTTGTTAGTGACTTCTAGTTTCACTCCATTGGGTTGGAAAAGGTACTTGGAATGATTCTTAAATGTGTTAAGACTTGCTGTGTAGCCTAACATATGATCCCTCCTGGAGAATGTTCCGCGTGAGCTTGAGAAGAATCTGCATGCTGTTGCTGTTGGATGGAGTGTTCTGTATAGGTCTGCAAGGTCCGTTTGGTCTATAGTTTTATTCAAGCCTGCTGTCATCTTATTGATTTTCTGTCTGGATGATCTAGCCATTATTGAAAGCGGAGTATCAAAGTTTCCTGCTATCTTTGTATTGCTACCCATTTCTGTCTTCAGATCTCCCCAGGTTTATATTTTATAATTAGGTTCTCTGATGTTGAGTGCACATATATTTATAATTGTTATATCCTCCTGGTGAATTGACTCTTTTATCATTATGTAATGACCTTCTTTTCTCTTGTGACAGTTTTTGACTCAAAGTCTACTTTGTCTGATGCAAGTATAGCCACCTTTACTCTATTTTAGGTGCAATCTGCATCTGCATGGAATATCTTTGTTCATCCCTTCGTCTCTAGCTTATGCGTGCCCTTAAATCCAAAGCGAGCGTTATAGACTGCATATGATTGGATTTTTTTTTTTGGACCCACTTATCTACCCTGCATTTTTTTATTGGGATATCAGCTCTGTTAGGTCCCTGTACACCCAAGCATCTACCTTCTCTCAGCCATCACAAAGGAAGGGCGAGTCTGGACCCAACACAGCAAAGCATCAAGGATGCTAACAGAGCTGATCTTGCTACTAGAGCTGGTCTGAGAGGGGAGGTGTGGTCCAGGACATGAATGTCCCAAAGGGGGTTCTGTAGGAGTCATGGTAAGTCTTGTAGTGGGGGTTCTTACTTCCTGTGACGTTTCGTTCTTCCGAGTAAGTGAAACGTCCTATAGACTCATTTGGTCATCTTGAGGTAGAACCAAATGCAATTTGTTTATTCAGAACTCCCCAGGATTCGAGTATGTGAGCCCAAACAAATACTTTATTTTGCAAATTCTTTGCTTAGACAATGGTTTGAATGAGTCTAAGCATCAGTTAACCAATATAAATTGGTGAGCTGACAAAAATTAGACTTCTGGCTTCTGATGGTGACGAATTAGCCTGGATCAGACATAACAATGACAAACCTGACTGAAACGGTGATGAAATAAGTGTTTGAAGACACTGGAGAGTGACCCAAAGCTAAAGAGGTAAGACCTTTGAAAGAAATATTCATCGTCTACAGTTGATCAGAGTTTTCCAATATTACGTGAGAAAAAAAATCCACGGAGGACTCATTCCCCGCTTTGTCCCTATTCCCCAGCCCCCCTCTCCTGCTGACACAACCTCTTTGTTCGAGTGGCAGCTGAAAGGCAGCCAGGAGGACCGAGGCTGAAAGGCCAAGGCTATATCCATCCTGTTTCCCTTAAGAAGATAAGGTGGGGTCGGCTTCCTCCGTCTGTGAATGGTCTTTGGGCAGCCGAACGACCTCAGTTCTGGGCAAGGAGATCTAAGTGGGAGTTTGCTAAATGAGACTTCCAAGAAGGGTCTTTCCTTCCCTACAGAAGGACAGACTCAGCAGGCACACAAGCCTGCCCTTTGCTCTCTCCTAGTATTCTTCCTTTGGTGTGGACAATCCTGGAGAGGAACGGTTCAGGAAAGAGAGATCGAGAGCGCCTGATTGCATCATTCTAGAGCAGCCCCAGCTGGGACCATCTTTCCCCGGATTCATCGGATACAGAGCAATGGCAGTCTGTTTGAATGCCTGTGACTGTGTTCTCCTTATTTGCAGGTCAAAGCGTTCCTTACACATACACCTGAAAGAGGGGGAGTTAATCTGCTTGGCACACGTATCCCCACATGTATCGCCGAATCTGGGCCCATCCCAGCACCAATGGCCGCACTCTGCTCCCCGCATGACTCCTTTGGAAATTCCAGGTTCACCACATCCCTGCACTCACACCACACTCACCGGATGCCATGCACTTCTCGTAGAATGACTGGGAGAAAACAGTTACTGGGAGCCCACGGTCTAGCTCCACCTACCCACTCTTCCTTCTGTTAGTCCAGACCCTGTCCCCAGGGGCTCCCTCAGCTCCAAGGCCAATGGGTGAGGCTGCAGCAACTGTTTTTGCAAAGGACTCAGGACACACACAGGAATCCAATCAAGTGCTTCTCGGGGTGCTGGGGTCTGGGTCTACGCCATGTACGGAGGTAAGCCCATTTCCTCAGCGTGCTTCTAACTGCAAGGGAGAACTTTCTGGCTAGAGCAGGGATCTGCCCTGCTCATGCTCTAGAGGGTGAGCTAGTGAAGCTCTCCCATGGGAATTCACCCCCATGCTTTTAATGATGCAGCTCCCCTCAAACTTTCTCTGCTGCCTCCATAAGGGTGTGGTCTTAGGCACATAGTACAATGGCCAACTGTCCTGTTCTCTCCTTAATGATCTCTGGCACTCTCACTTTCCTCCTGTTTGACCCGATTCGGTTGTCATGATAGGGAGAATCCCGGGGGTAGTGGCCAGCCTGTGACAGGCTGATGTCAGCCTCCATTCCAAGGGTCCTGACCAGGCTATGTTTGATTTTTGCCAAGAGATCCTCAGAAAATTCTACTACTGGCCTTCTCCACTCCCCTGGGACCAGGGTGTGGGTGGGCATTGCCAGGGAGTAGCTTGAAGGAACTTTCTGAGGGTGTTGGGAACATTCTACATCTTCATCCGGGCCACAGCTACAAGGGTCTCTTCATGTAAATGTTCACGGCATGGGTTGAAAATCCCACACCCTACTGTCTGTTGCATCCCACTGAAGATGTCTATAGATTTTGCTAAAATTCGTAATGCAGTTGAATACAGAGAAGGCCCACCCAGTGTGTGACTGTCTTAGGAGACACCACAAGTTGGTCACAGCTTTGGGTGGCCCCCCGCAGCACTGGAAGGCTCCTGCTCATGCCTGGGGCCAGGCAGGAGGGCTGAATGCAGTGGGGGGTTGTATGCCCATGGACTAAAACAACTGTGCTCAAGGGACCCCTAGGGGACAGGCTCAGGGGGACAGCTTGGGGGAAAAGCACGGACAAAAGTGATGCAGGCCCATGAGGAGGCTCCACAGGAAATGTTGCCCAGAGATCTGGGTGAAATGGGCCTGGTCTCTTCACTCCAAGATGAAGTGAAGCAGAGTATCCTGAGGCGGATAAAGGGCCCCCATCCTGATCCCTTGGGAAATTGAGTCATGGAGCGGGCAGGGAACGAGAGAATAAACAAAGAGCAGCTACTGTCCTTGGCTGGAGAGCTGGCCCCCAGACCCTCAGACCTGAGGCTCAGGCACAGCTGGATCTTCCCTAGGCTGCAGAGAAGAGGGATAATGGCAAGAGTTAGGAGCACCGCTGGCCAGGATGGAAGGGCAGCAAAGGGACAAGACTGTTCCCCTAAAGGAAATTCTACAAGACAAGTGTCACTCCCAATCCAGAAGGCCAGGCACTTGACCTCTGTCTTGGACCTCTTCTCTCTGAGAAGCACCTCGTGGGCAAGCATGGAAATTTTGCAAGACTCTCAATGATTTTTTGGAGGGAGCATTTTGTGTGGTCCCAGCTGGGATTTAGTCATGACAGAGGACTTCTGGTGATCCTTCTCAGTGACTGTTTGCAGGAGGCTGAGGACAAAACCCAGGGAGAGCTCAAGGTCAGGAAAGCAGGAGCTGGGCCGTGGTCCAACCCAACCACAAATCTCGGGATGGGGGAAGCAATGTCAAGCACGTCGTGAGGTCTCACACTCAGATTTGTACCCAGTTGTCCTCAGAGGGCTCATACTGGGGACCTCAGCGTGGTGAGCGGGGACTGGGTGTAGAAACCACAGATGGATTGGAAGGGAAAGCCTTTTCTCAGTACAGTGTCTCTAAGAAACCAGGGCAGGTGCTGGAGCACTGTGAACAGTGGACCACAAAACATGGAGGAGATGCCCTCTCCTGATCTCTGTGCAAAGCCTAGAGGGCCCGTGCTCCTCTGACCCTCAAAGGCTCCCCACTGGCATGTCTTCCCTGGACAGCACACAGCAGGTGGTGGGGATGGCTCAGCTGAGGACACTGGGGGATGTGGGTTCCCAGACCCCTTCTCCCGGTTCTCAGAGGTCAATGACAGTGGGCACTCCAAGAGAGGAAAAACAAAAAAGAAAGAAAGGAAATAGATTTCCCTGCGTGGAAGATGAATGGGCCAATTCTTAGCTGCTTCTTAGATGCTTCCAGAGAGGCTCAGAAACCAGCACAATGGACTTAGCAAGAAGGTTGAGTTCTTTGAGCACAAGTGGAATGAAGTAACAGACGGATGTTGGTTTGATCATATTTAAAACAGAAGGCTGGTGGCCTTGAGAAACCTGTAATACGCTTGGGTCTGGGGCGCTGGGTGGGATTCGATATGGGGAACTTCATGGACTGCTGGGTTGGGTGACCTCAAAGGACAAATACCGACAGGGGTCACCGGCACGGTGGGGCTGGAGATGGAATGTTAATCTGTAGAAGGACAGCTCTCACCCCCCACCCAGTCTGTGGGCACTTGATCTTGGACGTCCCAGTCGTCAGAACTGTGGGAAATAACTGTTTGCTGTTTGTAAGCCCCCGAGCCCATGGAATTTTGGAATTTTGCCCCCTGATGCCCCCAGCGCCAAATCCTAAAGGCCAAAATCCTGGTGCACGCATGGAAGATTCTTCGTAAGACGAAGACGAGATTGTAGGCTGAAGGACCAAAGTCTACCTTGACGAGCCTTGTCGGGGCTAGCGGACTGTGCCTGCTGGGTCCCGGGACAGAGCTGTGAGAGCCTGGGCCCTGCTTGGAGATCCACTCAGGGGCTCTGGTGACAAGCCTTGGCCTGTCACATGGGATGGTTCCCGCCCTGTGTTTATGCTCATAGCCCCGCCTTCCTGACCCTCGACAAGCCACAGGGGACCAAATCTGCAGGTTCAGAGCCTCTGGCCTACTCCTCCAGACCCTGTGTTAGTCCAATTAGAGGTTTCTCCTGGGCCTTCCCCACTCATGACTGCAGGTGGCCACACCAGCTCATGCCTCCGCTGGGCTGGCACTCAGCTCTGTCGCCTGCAGGTTGAGGCTGAGACCCCTCAGAGTCCTCTCACTCCACGCACACAGACCCCCACCCCCCACCCTCCAGTCCCACCCTCTTAAAGTGCTCCAAACGGGGCACCTGGGTGGCTCAGTCGGTTAAGGGTCAGACCCTTGATTTCAGCTCAGGTCATGATCTCAGGGCCGTGAGATCAAGCGCTTCATCGGGCACGGACCTGCTTGAGAGCCTCTCTCTCCCTCTCCCTCTGCCCCTACCCCCTTAAAAAAGAAAAAGTGCTCCAAACTCCTACACGATCTTCTATGGAAATCTGTCTGTACCCCCAATAGACCTTGCTCATTAATTCTTGTTTCTGAGGTGAAGGGAGCCTGGGATGTCCTATATGTGTGTGGGGCTGGCTCTATCCCTCCCAGCTGTGGGAAAGGACAGTTAAAGCACCAGGAAGCGATCAGCTCCCTTATTCATCTGTAACAGAGAGAAATGCCAGTGGGTTACCACTAAGGGGTTTAGACCAGTTCCAAAGAGAGCTCTGGGAGGCCTCACTTCACCTGAATTCTGCCCCCTCCCCCCCGGGAGGTTCCTGGTGGAGGCTGGGCCCCCAAAGTGAATAGGTTTCCACAGAATCTCGGCCCCAGAGACAGAGATGTGGTCCCAGACCTAATGGCTTGAGCCTGTGGTGGGCTACTGTCTTCCAGAATTTTCCAGAGAGAGCAGTGCAGGTAGTCAGGGTGGTGGGGTAGGGGTGGAACTGGACCCGCTGGGACTGGTGCAGGTTGGGGTGGAGGGCTGGAGCCTCTCTGGAAGCACCTAAGTGAAGCAAGAAACTGTGAGGCCAGACCAATGAGGCAAGAAAATATACTATTCCATCCTGGAGGGAGAAAGTGTACCCAATTTTCCAGATGACGAGGCTAGATCTGGGATTGAAAGGAAGAAGGTGGAGGACAAAAGGAGCAGCTTCCCCTTGGCAGAGTTGGGGCCCCTGAGGGTTGGTGTCAGGCCAGTGGCCCCCACTGGGGGCCACCCTGGAGGTTCAGAGCCCAGAGATCTCACCACAGACGGAGAGTCCCATAAAGGCAGAAGTGGCACCACAGAATAGGAAGCAGGGTCAATGGCCAATGTGGTTAACTTTTTTTAAAAATAAAGATTTTAGGGGCGCCTGGGTGGCTCAGTGGGTTAAGCTTCTGCCTTCGGCTCAGATCATGATCTCAGGGTCCTGGGATCGAGCCCCGCATTGGGCTCTCTGCTCAGTGGGGAGCCTGCTTCCCCCTCTGTCTGCCTCTCAGCCTACTTGTGATCTCTCTCTCTCTCTCTCTCTGTTAAGTAAATAAATAAAATCTTTAAAAATATAAAATAAAATAAATATTTTATTTATTTATTTGAGAGAGAGAGACAAACAGACAGAGAGACAGAGATAGTGACAGAGAGTATGAATGGGGAGGAGAGGCAGAGAGAGAAGCAGACTCCCCGCTGAGCAGGGAGACCTACGCAGGGCTGGGTCCTGGGACCCTGGGATTATGACCTCAGCCAAAGGCAGAGTTTAACCAACTGAAAGAGAAGCATTTTACTAAAAAAGATCTCTAATCGCTTTAAGACCCCAAAGCAGCATGGATATATTTTGAGTTGTTCCTAAATCAGATGAGGTGATTGGAGCAGCTCTACTATCAAGAGACCACGGGACTGAAATGGAAGAAGTCCTCCATGTTTCCATAAATGGCCTCACCTCACATCCCCTCTTTCTGTTTCTTTCACTGACCTTTAATCACTCCCCTTGACCACTCTCCCCCCAGTCCCTCAAGTTCTCCCTGTTCTCCTGCTGGATCCTCCTGTATGAAGAAGACTGGTTCATGGGGCTAAAGCAAACTTAGATGTAAGTGATGGGCAGCGGCCTAATGGGAAGAGGTTACTGACTATCTCTAGAAGAGCAGGTGGCAGTTGAATTCTTATCTGGTAGCTTCCCGAGTTAGTCACCCCTGATCTCCCACCAGTGTGCCAGCAGGAATGGCAGCCACTGAGATGTTCCTTCCCCAGTGTGATCTACTGTTAGGGTCCTGGACAGCATAGAAAGAAGAGGACTGAAAACCCCAAAACAATGTGCCATTAATGGTAGGATGCTGGTGAAGCTTTGGGTCAGGCGAGGGTACTCACCAGCTGTCAGTCCCACTGACAGTCAAGGGCTGTCCTTGACCTTCCGGGAAAGCTAAGTTAATTCTGCCTCTTGTTCTCAATGAGCCCTGGTGTCAGACAGGGATCTTTGCCACCAGAAAGAAATACATCCCGGGCTACATTATTTTTATACCCAGTAGTGAAGAAGTAGAACAGACTAGAAAATGCTCATTAGAATTTGCCAGTGACCTGAAAATCATACTGCAATTTTTGGTCTCACCCATGGACTTGGCTTTCTGGTCAAGTTATTAACACACTCTCTTTCTGCTGCTGGGGGAAGTAGGTGAGGATCTCTTGGCACGTGTTCTTTTTTTTTTTTTTTCCCAAAGATTTTATTTATTTATTTGTCAGAGAGAGAGAGAGTGAACACAGGCAGACAGAGTGGCAGGCAGAGGCAGAGGGAGAAGCAGACTCCCTGCCGAGCAAGGAGCCTGATGTGGGACTCGATCCCAGGACACGGGGATCATGACCTGAGCTGAAGGCAGCCGCTTAACCAACTGAACCACCCAGGCGTCCCTTGGCACGAGTTCTTGATGGGCATTCCACTTTGGGCTAAGTTCTTGACCTGGCTGAATAGTGATTACAGTGTAGGTTGGGCCGCAAGTGGGTGGATAATGCTTTTTAAAGTCTGGAAGAAGTGTCATTCCAAAATGGCAAGGCAGGATATAGAAGTGGTACAGCAAGGAGGAAGAGAGAGAAACTCCAGGGCACCCAGAGGATGCAGTTTACAAAAACAGCTGTGAACTCCAACTTGGCCCTTGTTTCCTTTCTAGCGGCAATATCCAATCTGGCCACAAGGTGGCGACCTTACCCTAGGGGAAAAAGATCTGTGCGTGAACCTGAGTGTCCTTGAGACTCAGGCTATGCTCCTTTTACCCTTAATTTCTCAACTCTTCTAGCCTCCAAAGCTTTTCTCATCTCTAACAATAACATAAAATGGGTTTGAGTTGTTTCAGCATTTATATTATGTTTTTGTTTGGTATAAATCATATGAGTGGAATAGTTCTCTCTTTTTAAAAAATTTGACAATTTTTTTTCTTTTAGGTCAACTTAAACACTTCGCTCCAAAACCACCATTTTAGAAACGACCAAACAATTCTACAAAAGATTTCTTTTCCATTTTATTTTATTTTATTTTATTTTATTTTATTTTATTTTTTCAGTGTTCCAGAATTCATTGTTTATGCACCACACCCAGTGCTCCATGCAATATGTGCCCTCCTTAATACCCACCACCAGGCTCACCTATCCCCCACCCTCTCCCCTCCAAAACCCTCAGTTCGTTTCTCAGAGTCCACAGGCTCATGCTTGTCTCCTCCTCCAGTTTCCCCCAACTCTCTTCTCTCCATCTCCCCATGTCCTCCGTGTTATTCCTTATGCTCCACAAGTAGGCGAAACCATATGATAATTGACTCCATAAGATTTTTTAAAAATGTGACCTGAAGTGCATTTTTTTTCCCTCAAGAATCAGAGACCCTCCTGCTATGCTGCCCAAATGTGCCAGTCGGTTTACTTAAGCAAATGACCGCAGATTTCAAAGACTTGCCAAGGACTTCCTATGGATGTTTAATTCGTATGACTACCTTTGTCATTTAAGAGACTGAGAGGGAGAGAGCGTCAGCACTCATGGGCTTATTTTCAACCAATGATAACATGTGTGTATATATTTGGAGAGTTGTGCCAGGGAGGAGAGATGGCAATCCAGCTCAGGTGTCAACAAACAGTGGGAACCAGTGTTATCAGTATCTACGAACTTTTCATCAACCAACTGATGGCGGGGCAGCCCTTTTGGAATTATATCTATTTTCTCTTGGGGTGGAACGGGTAAGAGGAGTTAGTTTGCTGACAGTCTGTGCGAAGGCATGTCATGATATACGTCACGCTTGCTTTTTCGTGACCTATGGCAAGCAGTAGCTTGAGCAAGAGACTAGTAGAGGCCAAAAGGCTGTAAAGACTGAATTAACTGGCTGCTCTTGTTACCAAATTCTTTACTCAAGTAAAAACCTCCAACAGACTGACCATTTTTTTTCTTTCCAAATGACAAATGACTAGCATTTGGATCCCTTGCCTTCACGAATATGTCCCCCAAAATATTACACCTAAGTCAAGATTGTGGTACCATCGTATTGATCTGGCTAACTTTCAGGGAGGTACCAATCAGCAGTCTGATTGGTGCAGTCCTGGAAGATCTGACTTACGAGACGACACAGCCAAACCTGTTGACCCGCTGAAGTGTCTTTTGGGCTCTAAGAGCTGTAACTTTGTAACTTTGGCAAAGTTGCCATTTTTGAGAAAAGAGGGAAGCAGCCTTGGTCTTGGGCAGTGGGGCAGGCCTAGGAGGGACTGGAGAGTCTGTGTGCTCACGTGTAATGAAAGGAAACTGGGAGACAAGGGGACAAGGGGACAAGGGGAGGGGGCAAGACACTCAGCCTTGGTTCCTTTATAACATCATTAATATGCTATAATGAGCCAGTGTCTCTATTAGCCGAGATCAATAGTACAATTACTGAGGAAAGACTTCCTTCCAAAAATTTTGGGTTCCCAGAAAAATGTTGCAAGGTGTACATCATGTAATGTGTGCACATATTCAGGCATGATCTCTACAGTTTGTCACATACATGATATTCACATGCAGCATTTCCCATGTTTTCCTGAAGCTGCCTTCTGCTGTCCACTTTTGGCAGTCAGGTTCGGGCTGAGTGGGTGACGCATTAATTCATTACCACCCTTTATGTATGAGGAAAGGGGTGTGGTAACCAGCCTTCCAGATGGCCTCCAATAATCTCAACTTCTTGGTAGTCATGCCTTTGTGTAGGTGTCTCCCACACCAAATAAGACCCACCTTTGCCTAACCAACTCTGTGTTGTGGAAATAATGGTGTGGGAATTTGTAGGCTAGTTCATAAAAGACATTGTAACTTCTGCCTTATGCTCTCATGGATAACTGACTCTGGGGGCAGCCAGCTGCTATGTTGTGAGGACATTCAAGCAGTGTTATGGGGAGGTCCACGTGGCAAGAAACTGAGGCTTCCTGTCAACAGCCATCTTATGAGGGCACCATCTTGGAAGCGGACCTATTAGCCCCAGTCAAGCCCTCAGAGGACTGTGGCCCCTACCAACATCTTGACTGAAACGTGATAAGAGAGCCTGAGCCAGAATTACAGAGCTAAGCCCTCCTGGATTCCTGACCCTCCTGACCCTCCAAAACTGTGTAATGTAATAATTGTTTATTGTGTTTACATTTGGGATGATCTATTATGCAGTTAGTGAGAGCTAGTATTTTTTTATTGAGGTGAAAGTGACATAACATAAAATTATCCAATTTGAAGTGAAGAATCACTGGCGCTTAATACATTACAGAGTTGCACAACTCCCTCTTCTATCTAGTTCCAAAACATTTTCATCACTCCGAAAGGAAACCTACACCCATGAAGCAGTTACTCTCCTCCTGTCCCCTGCTCAGCCCCTGAGAATTACCAATCTACTTTCTGTCTCTACAGATTTACTTATTCTGCTTATTTCAAATGGATGAAATCATACAATACGTACCCTTCTGCGTCTGGATTCTTCCACAAAACATGTTTTCAGGGTTCATCCATTTTGTAATATCTACCAGTATCTCGTTCCTTTCATGATGGGATAATACTCCATCGTATGGATATAGCACATTTTGTTTACCTACTCGTTTACTGATATTCATTTTGGCTGTTTCCACCTTCTGGCTACTGTGAATATGGCTGCTGTGAATCTGTGTGTCCATGACCTTGTTTGAGATCTTGTTTTCAGTTCTTTTGGGTGTACACCTGGAAACGGAATTGCAGGGTCATATCGTCATTTTCTGTCTAGCTTTATGAGGAGCCCTCAGACTGTTTTCCACAGCAGCTGAACAATTTTTTGTTCCCACCAACAATGCCTGAGGGTTCCACTTTCTCCTTATCCTCACAGACACTTGTTATTTTTTAATTTTTATTTTTATTAGAGCCATCCTGGAGGCTATGAGGAGCCATCTCCTTGTAGGTTTTATTTGCATTTCCCTAAGAAAAGAATATTGTTCAGAGTGTCAGCTATGAAAATGTGAATTTGGGCCTTAGGAGGAACGCTGCACTGAGGTGGTCCAGTCATGAACTCATTAATTCACTCGCTCCTTGAAAAAACACTCCCTGTGCATCTTCTATAGAAGGTGCTTCAGAGATCTCAGAGGTCAACATGACAAGGTCTTCGCCCCCGGAAAGCTTGCAGGCAACTGGGAAAATGAGATGTTCAACTTCGCATGAATTTCGAATCTCTTCTGACTGTAAGCAGTTTTGAAGGGGACATGAGGAAGTGTGGGCAGACTTCACCTCACATTAAGGAAAACAGATACAGGACTCTGGGGGGATCCAGGAGCCAAGATTCTAAAAGTTCATGAGACAACATTGCCAAATTCACAATTTTGTCCAGGGCCAGAAATTTCCAGGCCGAATGAACAAGCATGTGCTTGTGGCAGCCTACCCCAGATCTCCCTCACCACTTGGCTTGGGCAGGCTCACCAGGGCTGGACTTGGCTTTCCCCGTGGTGGAAGACAGCTCAGTTGGCAATACACCGGTGGCCTTGGAGTTGGTTTAGAGTTGGGGCAGTCAGGGAGAGAGAGTTGGCTTTTTCGCTCATCAGCTCCCAGTTCCAAACCCTGAGCTTGGGGTTTGGATCAGGCTTCATTCATCTCACCCCCGCCATCACAAAGTCTTGCACAAAGAGTGGCCCCGGTCTGTTCTGATGCCGCCATATTCCTGTTCATTCCTTTAGCTTAGACCGATTGGGAATTGTAAGGTGTGCTTACACTGAATTTGAACTTGGCATTTGACTGGCTTATATTAATCACTACAGGACTCCATTTGCCCCTCTAGTCCACTGGCTGGAGTCTATAAATCCTGTACAGCTTGCCTATATATCTTATGACATAATCCGCTTCTGCTTGCTGGGTTTCCTTTTCCTCCCTTTGAAAATGACTCATTTCATCTTAACAAACACATTTGAATGTCTCCAGTGCATGGGGCACTATGATCGTACTGAGGAGACAGAAATGAATGAAGTCAGACGTGGTCCCAGAGTTGACACTCTAGAAGGGGCTATAGCATTGAACACACTCATCCATTCTTTCCTTTGGTTATTTATCCAGCAGATATTTATTCTTGCTGGGTGGTAGGCAGCATTCTAGGTGTTAGGAACACAGTGGTGAGCAAACAGAATGGTCTTTGATGACAAGAAACTCAGTTATGGAGGAGATACGAACTTAGTACATAAACATCCACTGTCTGGCCCTCCCCATGTCTTCACTTCCTCCCTTACTCAGCCTAAATGCTGCTGCCGGGTATTATATAATCACTACCTTAAATCACCCTCAAATCCCTTGCCCTACTCTTGTTTCAATGAACCTCCTGATTAACCACATCTTCCCTACTCCATTGAATAGGACAAAGCTGGAGAGGAGCACATAGCCACGCTGAATGTTCTAACTTTGAAAGCTTGTCCACCAACCTATAGTGTGCCCTTTAAACTGTGTTTCTTAAGGCCAGTCAAACCCTCTTTGCTAGACCACTACTGCATGTCTCTCTCCCTAAATGTCCGATGTCTCTTCTCCATCCTCACTCTCAGAGGTTGGTCGTGTGTGGTTTGTGGTACTTAGCTCCATTCCTGGTCTTCCAAGATCTGTCCTGGGGTGGGGGTGGGGGGGCAGGAGGCAGGACATTTCATAACTACATTTCCCAGACCCTCTTGCTAGCTGCTTTATCGTGAGGTCCTGCTAAGAGGAGGTGTTGTCCCTAGATTAGAAGGCAGGGGTTGGGGAGAGGTCAATCTGGTTTTGGTTCCTGCAAAGCTGTGGCTTCCAGGTGCAGGCTCCAGGCAATCAGTGTTTCTGCCTCTGATGGAGAAGGTGGGCCCTGCTCGGCCTTAACAGCGGCTTTACCAGCAAATCGACCGTCCCCCTGCAGGTACCACTCCTCCCAGTGACATCTTTAGCTGTTGCAATTCTTTGCATTACATTTCTCTCAGCTTGAGAATGTTTCCTGTTTTACAGATTGGACACTGACTAGTAAACCTTGTTCCTTATTTGTTAAGAACCTGGGAGTGATCTGGAAAGGACTTTCCTACGTTCCCACCACCATGGCTGCTCATCTACCACCATGTGTGTGTATGTGTGTGTGGGCGGTGGGGGGGGACCTCTGACTTCTCTCCTATTTCTAAGGACTGACTCTGCATGGTCCCACCTAATGCCCTTCCCTGCTTCTGATCTAGGTTCCATTTCTTCCCTCTCATCAATTTCTCTTCAATGTGTCACCCATTTCTGCTTCTCTTCTGTATTATTCACAGAAGCAGAAATCCATGATGCTGTGTCTCCCACATTCAAAGGAAATAAAACAATGGCAGAAATAAAACAAAACTAAATTCCTCTCCTGATAGCACTTCTCCCTCTCGATACCACTCTTTTTCTCTCCTTCCATTTAGAGCAAAATTTCTTGAACTAGAGGCCCATACTATCTCTTCCCTACTTCCCTTGAGCCCTCTCCCATCAGGCTTAGCCCCAAACACTCCCTTGAAAATGCCCCCTAACAAATCTAATGACTTCCTCAACCACTGAATGCAAGAGTTCATTCTTAGCTCTTCTCTTCTTTGACAAAGGGGTAGCGTTGGACACCTGGAGCCCCCCACCTTCCCTCAGTGGCCCTCAGAACACTGCTGTTCCCGTCACCCCTTCTCCCTTTCATTTCCCCATCCTCAAAAGGTAGGCATGTCCTGGACCTTAGTCTTTAGACTTTTCCTTTTTTTCTGTCTACATTTAACTCATTCAGTGATTTCATCCACTGTGTTATGGCTTTAAATAGAGTCTATATGCTGACATTTCCCAAGTGTCTATAGCCAGCCTGTATTTCCTTTGACCTGGAGCTTCATTTGTCTCATTCTCTCCCTGATCTCTAGTCAATTAAAGCTCAACACACTCCAGTTGTTCCATCCCTGACCAGCCCATAGCCCACCGCCTTTCCTGTCCATTTCAGTAAATGGAAGCAGCCTCTATCCACTAAAGTTGATGCCATTGGAGTCTTCTGGACTCTTCTTTCTTTCCCACCTATATCCAATCTATCAGGAAATCTTTTCACCTCTACCTTACAAATATACACAGGGTTACATAAATTCAACTCTGTTACTACTACTCTTGTTTAATCAACCCCCATCAGTCACCAGAATATTTTGAAAACCTCCTAACAGGTGTCTGCCAGAGATCCCCCCCTATTAAATCCTAAGGCAGATGATGTTATTCTGCTGATCAAAACTCAGCTACAGTTTCCTGTCTCACTCAGTGTCAAAGTCACATGAGTCATGGGGACCTACCAGGTTCTATAGGGTCAAACCTCTCTGATCTCTCTACCTTCACCTCCTGCTGCTCCCCTCACCCCTCTGCTCTAGCCACTCTGGCTTCTTAGTTTTTCTTTGCTCAGGGCCTTTGCATGTTCTGTTCCATCTGTCTGGAACATTTCCCCCAGGGATCCTTGTTTCGATCCCTTATCTTTTAGGATCAAGGTGTAACCTCAGTTAGGCCTTCCCAGGCACCCTATTGAAAACTGCAAACTCCACCCCTGGCCCCTCCATCCCCTTTTCTGCTTGATTTTTCTCTATCAATCACACTGATTACACCCTAACATGTGATGTGGTCTATCTATGTAATCAGACCCAATTCTTCTACCAGGATGTAAGGGCCGTGAAGTTAGGGACTTTTCTGCATTGTTTACTGCTTTATTCCCAGTTCAAAACACAGTGCATAGCACCTAGGAAGTCCTTCATAAAGGACTGTGAATCATTTAAGTGCCCTCAAGCAAAAGAAAAGAGTGTCAAGAGAGAGAATCACAATGAAGACCCAAATGTAGGGGAATGGTAAGGAAGAGTCTGGCCTCTCTGAGAAGTGGCTTTTGGGCTAAGACCTTCCAAAAGCATGAGCATGGAATGTGGGTTAGTTGGGGGGCAGGGGGTTGGAAGTAGCCTGATCAACTATTTTGGTTTGCTAGGGACTAAGAGGTTCCTCAGTGGTAAGAGGAAAGTACCAGGGACCAGGCTGAGTGGGCATGATAGACTGGGTCAGGGTGTGGTTTCCAGGGTCTATGCAATGGGAAGCCACCAGAGTGTCTTTTAAAAATCCTTTCTCGCTCTCCTGTAAGAATGAGCTGGAAAGCAACTAAAAGTGCAATGTGGAGGCTTGTTATCTCCTGGTAATAAGGGTTATGAAAAGGGATCTGGGTTTTATGCACTTCAATTCAGAGTCAGTCCAGGCCCTGACCTGGTCGGTGGCGGAGATAAGGGGGGTTGGGCGGGCGGGGGGGGGGGGGGTGGGGGAGGTGGCAGGCTTAGGTTATTGCTACCTTGTCTCTTGGGGTCGGACAGAGTGGGCAGATTGGGACCTACCTAATTTCAGTTAATATAGCCACTTACTATGAATTGTTAAGTGGGTGAGATCGGAGTGGTTTCTTGATAAAGAGAGAGCCTGTCAAGGGGGATTTCTGAGCCATTTTCTACATCAGATCCATAGAGGTGTTAATCCTCAATCTAGATAACAGAATAATTCAGTTGCAGACATTGGCTTTAAACCCCACTGCAGATTAACCTACTGTCAAGGACCTCAGCCACCAACGGACAGGCCTGGATGATGAAGAAAGCCAGATTCTCAGGGCGAGACCGTGGATGTTCCAGACCTGACTCCCTGCCGTGGGCACAGGGGCGGGGCCTTGAACTCCCGGATGGTCCTGGGGACCTCGGGGGGCAGGAAGAAACCCACTCAGTGACCGACCGTAGGACAAGGTCTCCCGGTCTGGACACTTTCAGACATAAGCTGTGACTGAGGAAGAGAGACTGGCAGATAGAAAAACATCATCGATATAGTACTGTCCTTTTAAAAATAAAAATTTTAAACAGGATGAGAACATTAATAAGCTTCTTGAAAATAAAGTTGACCCTAACACTCTCATAAAGCTTGATTATTCTTGTGTAATCCCTCCTGGAATTTTTCTATGGGGAATTTATCTATTAGCATAATTTCTATATGTGTGCCCTGAATTTTCATAATTATATATTTCAATTAATCACTCAAATAGGTTAACAAAGAAAGGGGGGAGTATACAAACCCAGGGCAAAGAGGGCTTTCCCCCCCAATTATATGTTTAATATTGCAATGAACGTCTTTGTACAAAAACATTTTGATTCTTGGGGCACCTGGGTGGCTCAGTGGGTTAAAGCCTCTGCCTTCAGCTCAGGTCATGATCCCAGGGTCCTGGGATCGAGCCCCGCATCAGGCTCTCTGCTCTGCCGGGAGCCTGCTTCCCCCTCTCTCTCTGCCTGCCTCTCTGCCTACTTGTGATCTCTATCTGTCAAATGAATAGGTAGAATCTTTAAAAAAAAAAAAACAACCCATTTTGATTCTTTTTATTACCTCCATGAGGTAAACTCCCAGAAGTAGATCAAATTCGAAATATTTGAATGCATTATGATTCTTCATACACAGCACCAAATTATTTCCCAAAGTATTATGTTAATTTGCATTTCCACCTGTAATGTTTCTGTATCTAAATCTCATAGCAATAAATGTTATCCTTTTTTTTTTTTTAGTTTTATGGGCTAGTAAGTATGACAATATATCTTTGTTCTGCTTTTATTTCCTTGATTATTGATGAGATGATTGAGTATTTTTCCATATAATTTTTTTCCTGTTTCTTTTTCTATTAGTTGCTTGCTCTCCGTGGTTCCTGAATGAGCTTTAGCTTCCTTTTCTAGAAAATGGGGACACCAGCAGTGTCACCTCATAGGATTTTCGTGAGGGCTAATTGATCAAGCAGGGTTCGAAAATTGTTGCAGGCTGGACTTGGATGTTGTCAGCCTGGCTTGGGATGCTGGCTCTGACATTTGGAAGCTCACTGGGGGTGGCAGATCACATTATTAAGAGCGAGGGGACTTGGAGTTACGGTTGTCACCATCTTTGGAAAATACCATCTGTCACATCACCCTTTTCATCTTTAACTAAGTCTCTACTTACACAACCTATGTATGCAGCCTATTAGAACATGGAAATTGAAACTGAAGTCCCTTGTGAACAGCACCTCCATCCCAATCTCCTTTCCAAAGGTGACCGTCATCATTTTTTGGGAAGATGTCATCTGTGGATGCATACACACTCACACACTCACACACACACACACACACACACACACACACCCCTGCATCCAGGGAAAATCTGTAGTGTGTTTCTATGTTTTGCATAAATAGTATCATTGTGTATGTATTTCATTTCAACATGTTTTTCACTCCGTATGTCTAGAGACTGTAATATGTCATACACTGAGATCTGTTCTACCCTTTTGCATCAGTGGATAATATAGATAGAACATAATTCATTGAATAATTCCTTTAGTCACCAGCAGAGAATGAGAATGTCCTCTTTTAGGTTCTCTCTGATGGTTACAAACAATGGTTTTAAATTTTGGTGGTCAGATTGGTAAAAAGGACATGATGATTGTTTTACTTCGCATTTCTCTGATGACCAGTGAATTTTATTTTCATAAGTTTATGGGCCATTTGCTTTTCTTCTATAAACTTCTTACACTGTTTAAAAAATATATACTTTGCTCTCTTCAATTGGGTCATTTAAAACATTAATTTACAGAAGCTTCTTGATATACTACTATTCTTTGGTTGCAAAATTCTTCTTTCATATTTCACTTATCTTTTTAACATTGTCTATGATCTTTTATTGCACTGAATTTTCTTATTTTGATGTAATCAATTTTATCAATTGTTTAGCTTAAGGCTTAGGTTTGTATGTTTTCAAGATTTTTGTTTAAAAACCCTTTTTACCTCTAAAATATTTCCCTTTGATATTAATACTTTTATAATTTTTGAACTACACTTCACTTAGGATTTAGTTTTATGAACATGTGACTTAGGTTTCAACAGACAGTCAGTTGTTCCAATCCCATTTATTGAATTCTTTCCCCACTAACTTGAAACAGTATCCCGACTGCATGCTGAATCATGCAGATATAGGCAGATATGCTTCCAGACTTTTCCTTGTGTTACGTTGATTGATTGCTCTTAGTGATGATACCAGTTTTTATTTTTATTTTATTTTTTTTTAAGATTTTATTTATTTATTTGACAGACAGAGATCACAAGTAGGCAGAGAGGCAGGCAGAGAGAGAGGAGGAAGCAGGCCCCCTGCTGAGCAGAGAGCCTGATGCGGGGCTCGATCCCAGGACTCTGGGATCACGACCCAAGCCGAAGGCAGAGGCTTTAACCCACTGAGCCATCCAGGCGCCCTGATGATACCAGTTTTTAGAACTATAGCTTTCTAATTTATTTTTCTCCTTCTCCTTATTACTGTTCTTCACATTTGTCTTGGCTGTTCTTTCCTGTTCAGTCTGCCCTATGAATTTGGAATCAACTTCTCAAGAGCTTTGGATTAGCAATGCATTGAATTTATCACCTAATTTGACGAGCACGAACAAATAATGTTCTATTTGCAAATTTGGTCATTTTCTTCTTTCTCCGGCTTCCCAACCCTTCCCTGGAGCATGCCATTGATAAAGCAGCCACAGGTGGTTGTAGGGATGAAGAAGGTGAAGCTCAGTCCCATCTTGAGATGCTTGGTAAGAGACACAGAGGGGAATGAGTGAGCTGGACGGGAAGGAAGTTGGAATGATCTGTAGGGAATACCTTACTCTTATACTTTCTCTGTTTAACTTACAAAAATTTCACTTCTATGATTTCCCTTGGAACAGTGATATTTCCCCCATTTTACAGATGAAAAATGAAGCCCGGAGAAGTGAAATGTCTTCTCGAGGCTCTGAGGCCAGGATGCTGGCATGCGGAGCCCACACCCTCCCACAGCAAGCTGATGGTTCTTTCCACCACATCCCACTGCCAATTTCTGGTTTCCTGGAATTTTGTCTGAAAGGAATACAAATGAATGGAAACTAAAATCCAAAGCAACAGTAGGAGAATGTGTGCAGGGCCATGAGCCCTAGGTTCACACTCTTGCTGTCACTTGGCAAGTACCATAGGCAAGTGGAATGGAACAAAGAGATAGAAAACACCTTTTCTCTCTCTCTTCAGGGCTCAAATTTACCCTGTGTCCTGGAAGCAGTAGGTTTTGGGGTAGATGCTGGATAATCTGTTGAGTCAATCAGGGAATGGTCTGGCCCCTGGAGAGGGAAAAGGAGGTTTGGAACTAATAGCGCAGAAGGCCTAAACCCAAGTATTTCTCCTGGGTCAAGTCACCTCCCTGCTTGGCCACTGCTGTCCATTCAAACCCCTGGATGTGGTCAATGGATATTTTTGGTGGCTGTGGCCTGTGCCCCTCCCCCGTGTCCCTACTCAAGGGTCAAGGAGGCCCCAGACAACAGCTAGTATGCCTTGTCCATCTCCAAGGTCCTGAGATACCTCTACTTCTACATAGATCAAATGTAGCCATTCAATATTCAATGTTCTTCCATAACTGTCCTTATAAAGAAGGTCCATCTTATCTCCTTGTCCAAATTCCCCATTGCAACTCCTTCTTGTTAGTGTGATATGTCTCCACCTCTTTCTTCTACCCTTGGAATTCCCATGTTGATATCCATCCTTTGTCCCTGGTTTATGTCCTGTTGTTGGCAAGTGCTGTTTGAGGCCCTTCACAATTACCAATCCGTTGCCCATGACCTACAGACTGTTCATAGAGTAGAAGACACACTTCCAGGGTAGGTCACCAGCTTTTTACCTTTTTACCTTTTTCTCCGTGGCCTGGACGGCCCTGACCGTGGTGACGCAGGCCAGCCACAAGAAGCACTGGAGCGTGCGGGCGGCCGAGGGCCTTGGGGGCCTGGTCCGGCTGCTGCATGTGCGGGCTGGCTTCTGCTGTGGGGTCATCCGGGCCCACAAGAAGGCCATCGCCACCCTCTGCTTCAGCCCCACCCACGAGACCCACCTGTTCACGGCCTCCTATGACAAGCGGATCATCCTCTGGGACCTCGGGGTGCCCAACCACGACTACGAATTCCAGGCCAGCCAGCTGCTCACCCTGGACACTAAGTCCATCCCTCTGCGCCTCTGCCCCGTGGCTTCCTGCCCAGGTGCCTACCTGCTGGCCGGCTTCGAGGGTGGCTGCTGCTGCTGGGACGTGCGGCTGGACCAGCCCCAGAAGAGGAGGGTGTGTGAGGTGGAGTTTGTGTTCTCCGAGGGCTCGGAGGCAGCCGGGCGGAGAGTGGACGGGCTGGCGTTCGTGAACGAGGGTGTGGTGGCCTCCAAGGGGAACGGCCTGGGCACCATCTGCCTGTGGAGCTGGAGCCAGACATGGGGGGCCAGCGGCGAGCAGTCCTCGCTGGCGGTGGCGGTGCTGGCGCGGCTGCAGTGGTCCCCCACCAAGCTGGCCTACTTCTCGCTGAGCACCTGCCCCGATGAGGGGATCGTGCTGTGTGGGGACGAGAAGGGCAACGTGTGGCTCTATGACGTCTGGCGCCTCCTGAGCCAGCAGGCGCCGCTGCTGGCCACACCACAGGCCCCGAGGCAGATCCTTAAATGGCCCCAGCCCTGGGCCCTCGGCCAGATGGTGACCAAGACCACGGTGAACACGGTGGCGGCCAACCGTACCTTTACCTACCTCACGGCTCTGACGGACTCCAACATCGTGGCCATCTGGAAGAGACAGTAACCAGCGCGGGGCTCCTGCCTCTGGGGAGGTGGGGGAGCTCTGGAGGCCCGACTTAGCTTTTTACCGTAGAGCTGTTCTACTTTCCTTATCACAGCAGAATTTACTGGTGCCATCTTGTTCTTGTCCAGCCAGATCTCCCCGTATCTCAGTGTAAGGAAAGATAAGAGATCATATTATTGTTCTAAATGTCAGCTGCCCTTCCCTGGGGTGGAAGGAAGCATTTTCTCTCCTTGGCCCTTTGATGTCAGACTTGTTTTGGCCACTGCCTGTGGATGGAAAGAGGACGTGTCGCCTCTGGGCCGCAGTTTGAGGAGTCAGTATTTGTTCTAGCACATTCCCTTTCCCTCTGCCACAAGCAGTAGTGACATTCCAAACAGAGGCTACTCTGTCCCTCTGAGCCCCAGAGTGAAGACGACAGGCATATATGCAGGTGACATGTAACGGACATGTTATGAGCAAGAAATACACTTCCGTTGTAAGTTTTTGGGGTGGTTTGTTCCTGCAGCGTGGTGGTAGGCAGAAGGACTAACTCCACTCCTCACGTTTGCAGAGCAGGGAGGCCCTTTCTTCCATTTTGTAGGTATGAAGCAATATAGTATAGTAGAGACCCTCCAGCCTCCTTTCTGGAGGAGGAGATATGCTTTATCTGCTGGGCTACGAGGGAGGGGGCTGGCATAGGTAGCTCGCTCTCTCCAGGCTCCTGTGAGGATCTGTCTGTCTACAGGGAATTGACACCTGCACACAGCTGTGTGGTAACTCCAGGTACAGGCCCTATGGAGTGGGCCTGTGGTGTCCCGGGGTGCCAGCGAGTTGGCAGGCAAAATATTAAAAAAGTCTTGTAGGAAAACACCTAAACCAACCCAGCTTTTATTAATGAAAAGATGATATTTTAACCTCTATTTCTGGCGCTCATATCTGAACTAGGAAACAGTGGTGTTGTATATTCGCCTCCTAAGACCCCAAGATACAGCATTTATGTGGTCCCACTCTATTCCCCCATCTTATTAGGTAGTTTCAGTGATGTTCCCAGAGCTGTCCCTGGGGGATCTGTGGGCCATCCGGAAACACTAGAGGGCACAGCCTGGCAAGCCACAGATGATGTGAGGAAGCTGTTATTACCCTGACTACAGGAGAGAAGGACTGCTCAGGCAGGGGCTCACAGGGCTGCTGCTTGTGATGTGTAGACACTCAGAAGTCATTGATTGTCTGACTTTCCATGACATCCCTCAGCAAACTGCCTCAATGACTCAAAACAGGGACTCAGTCTATGGCTGAAGATATGCTGGGATACACCTCCTGTCTACACCTCTTGGCCCAGGTCCATTCAGTAGAAAATCATTCATGTCGGCTATCTCACTCAGCAATAACCCTTCCCTCCCTCCTAGGAACTAAGACTGAAGGGTGGTGGAAATAGACCGCTCCATGACAAAGCCCCAGCCCTCAATCCCCTTTTGCCAGCTGTCTCATTTAGGTTCTTTATAGAAAAAGGACCCCATTCAGAATCACAAATTACATGTAGTTGTCATATGCCTTTAAGTTTTTTTGTCGTTTGAAACAATTCCTCAGTCTTTCCTTCACTTTAATGACTTTGACATGTTTGAAGGTTATGGATCAGTTGTTTCGTAGAGCATGCCAAATTTACATTTATTTGATGTTTCCTTATGGTTAGATCCAGGGTATACTTACTGGTAGGAGCATTGCCAAAGTGTGAGGCTGTATTCTCCTCGTTGCTTCCCATCAGGTGGCGCTTGAATTCTGTGCTCACCAGGCTCACTCTGATCTTGGATTAAGGGGCTTCTACAAAGCTCTTCCCCTGTCATTATTCTTTTCCCCTTTATACTTAATGAGGATCTGGTTGAGAGATACTTAGGAACCATGTAAATATTCTATTGAATATCCTATTCATTCATTCATTCATTCATTCACTTGTTTCTATTGTATGGACTCTCGGTTTCCTATTTTATTCAATGGGTTGTAACTGGTCACCATCATGAGTTACTGGATGCTCAAATTCTCACCAGTTTGCCCAGAGGGAGTGCTGCACACTGGTTTCCATTTCCTTGAGCACTTATTTACTGTCTTTTGAGCAAGCTCATTCTTGTAATTTCCCTGTTCCTGTCCTGGAGGCATTTCTTCAAGGAACACTGGGTCCTTTTGCTGGAGGATGGTATTCAGGAGGTCAGCTCTGTGCTCTAGTCATGCTCATCGCTATTTCAGTGTCTCTGCTCTTGGGTCTTCTCAGTGGTTAGAGTAGGGAGTATATGTATGTCTATACATAGTTAGAAATATTCATGCATATGTAGAAATAGATGGAGACACAGATGTAAATGTGTCACATTTTTGTTCTGCAGATATTGATAATCTATTAATCATCCTTATCAATCCTATGTCATTTATATCTGTATCTACATATTAAAAACATAGTTCATAATAATACCTTCATTTTAAATTTAATACCACAGAGTTCATTTTAATAGCGTTTTACTTTCTGTATTTGTAACTCCTTTCTCTGACAGTGAGGGACCTGGCTCCTGTTATCCTTAATATATTTCCTTATTTGCTCAATCATCCTGCAGTAACCAGTTTCCCCATAGCCACAGCACTCCTTCCCTGGTGGGATGGCCCCCTCGCCCCACTCAGACCCAGACTCTCCACTCTAGGCTACCATGCTTCCCTCCTCTCTCCATCCTTCCTGGCTTGCATGCCTGCTTTGCTGGACCCCACCTAATGGATTTAAGAAGAAACTGTTCAGGAAGGCAAGGAAAGACACTAGAAATAGCACACTTGCTTATTTCTTTGCAAGATAAAGGAGAGGAGAGCTCCTTCCACCTTAACACTGTACTAGCTGAATATTTGTAACGGTGAGTACTCGAACCGGCTTGAAGTTGAAGGGAGTAAATCTGGGAATGACACACTGATAAGTTTACACCAAAAAAGTATTCCCGAGGAGATCATCTTTGTTCAAAGACAGTCTCAACAAGCCGTGATGACCTAAACCAGAAATGATAAAAGCCATTTGTGGATAAAGACCCTATTAGATTCTCTCTCTGATCTGTCCTTTGGGCTTGGTGGGGAGGGGTGTCTGTGGGGAAGGTGGGAAGTGTGCTTAGTGGGATTGGGTTCTGGGTTCTAATCTTAATTGCACAGCCCATTCAGGGAGGCGGGGAGACAGGTTGTGGACTGCTGAGGGTCAGTCTTGTGAGAAAAACCTGATCATCCCTAGATGCCCTTATAATGAGACAACCCAGGATTCTCGCACACGGTGTATTTATCACACAGCCCACCCACCCTCCCCAGGGGCAAGGACCAGACCTCACTGTCCTCTCCACTGTGCCCAGCCGGGTCTGGACAATGCAGGCATTCAGTTGGCCTTTGTGGGTGAGTGTGTGCATGGCCGAAGGGCCGCAGGCTGGCCAGGTCTCTCTCTCTGGAAACATCCACCGTTAGCACCACTGAGGGTTCCCTCCCAGCTCACACTGCCGAGAAATCATGCTTCTTAGGACTGCTGGTGCACAGCAAGGGCATCCGTCCAGCCCATCCCTCATAAAAAGCCCCGATTCCCTGATAAGGAGAGGAAGTGACTGCAGCAGGAATTTGATCTGCGATAACCCGTTCCTCCGCTCGGGCTAGACTGTGCTGAGCGTTCGCACTGTGTGACGGCTTGTCACACAGGGGCCGCCGCCCGCAGCCTCTCAAGGAATGTGTGTCCAATCCTTGGTGCTGAAAGGCTGGAAGGAGAAGCCGCGACCAGGATGTGTCAGGGCGGATGAGTCCCCGTGATGTAAAGGGCGTGATCCTCACAGGGGCAGCAAGTGGCAGCCGGGTCGTGGGGAAGAATGCAGAGAGGATTAGGAGGAGCTCTTGCTTCCCTTAACTGTTTTAAAGAAGTACAGAAATCCTTCTTTTTTTTTTTTTTTTTTAAACATTTCATATCCATTTCCCTTGAATCTTTCAACCTGGTCTCCACTAAAACTGAATTGTAAATAAGCACAGTTAGGAATGCCTCTTGTGCTCATTGGTGAACTTCATAATGAACGCTGGCCCCATGCAGACTGGAAATGGCCTGTCATCTAAGTCTGTAAGTCAGCTGCCAAAAGAGCCCAGATTTCTCCCGTCAGCAGTGGGGGTGGGGGAGCAAATTTTCGGAAGGAACGAGCCAGGTGGTTGACTCCTATTCTTGTTGGAGGAAGGGAGAGTATAGTTTGCTCAAAAATGCCCGGACAGGCCTCCCACCCGTTCATTAGGATAATTTGTGAGTGGAAAGAGTTTTGGGTTAAGTGAGGGGAGATCTGGCATCTGCTCCAGTTTTGACACCTGCTATTTCTGTCCAGACAAAGGAAGGCCTGGCCTTGAGCCCCGGATCAGTCCATCGGTACAATAAGATATCCTACTACTATGCGGTTCTTTATGAAAGTGCTTTGTAAATAGCCAAGGGCTGCAAGTATGCAAAAAGTACAAATTGTTGGTGACTTCTCTTTTAAAATATGCATGTTTCCTGGAAGATTAACCCTATTATCGTTCACATCTTAGTGTTAATTGCATTAGCTAATAGCAGTCTCCAGATTTCTAACTGTAATTAGCAGTGGAAAAAAGCCAGAATTTTGTTTCAGATCCAACTTCTACTCTCACAGCACCAGCTGATGGGGAGAAGGGTTCTAGAGCCGGACAGTTGAGGGGGATGGGGGTTATCATAGAGCAGGAATTAGCTGGGGGATGCCAATGTCCTGTGGTGGAAATGCTCTGGACTCTCAAAGAGTTGGGTTCAAATCTCAGCTCTGTTAGAGACTGACCAGTCATCTGGGGAAAGGCATTAAACATCTTTCTGCCTACTGGTTCGCTTCGACAATATAATGATGTAGGGTTTCAACAGATGATCTGTGGGCACTAACATTCTTGGATTCTAGGGTATAGGCTATGATAGCAAAATATGCTGTGGGAAATGAACTACTGTCTGGTATAAGATATGCTATCATCTTGGAATTATTACCTAAAGGAATTCGAAGTATCACCCGTAAAGTGGTGATTCAAGGCTGGACTGAGGACAGGTAATTAGTGTGATTTGTAGCACCTGCAGCACAAAGCACTGTGCCGGGAACACAGTTAAGTGTTTATCTATCATAGAGACTGTGTTGTGTTAAAAGCAAGAAAAAAGTCAAATTTTCTGCTTGTGCCACTGACGTTATTGGGACCCCCAATAATGGGTCTCCCAATAACGGGTCCGTGATTAAAGGAGCGAGACTAATACAAAGCGAAGGTCAAGCAAAGCTTTATTTCGCGCCAAGCATCAAGAATCAAACTGACCGTCAAACAGACCGGTCGGGGCCACCCCTTACAGAGAGGGCGACCCCTCTCTGTTTCACAGACTAACTTTTATAGAGCAAAGGCCATGTGGTTGGGCCTGGCCACATGAAATGGCCCATGAAATTGTAACACACAGAGAAAGCTGCACAGTCATGCTAGGTGACCAAATTGAATTACAATTTACCTTAGTAGACATTTGAACCAGCCTATCACCTTTGTCAGAATTGGTGCCCAAAAGGTGCCCAAAGGGCGGGGGCCATACTCCTTGGTAGCTAGGAGACAGTATGCGCCCCCACTGATTGAATACCTCCACCTGGCCTGACCCACCCTTGTATTTGGACTTTGTTACCTGGGACTGGTTTCCGAGACTTGTTTTTAAGTAAGTTCCCGGGGGGGGGGGGGGGGGGCGAGTCAATTTAAGTTTTACAACAAAATGGCAGTTCAACCTGGGTGGGACTGCTCTGGCTGAATAGGCCCTTACAACGTGTTATGGGTTCAGTCAGTCTGTTTATTAGAGATTTTCCCGGTTAATTTTTTTAAGTACAAAGACATATATAAATGGTAAAGAAAAGAAAAGAAAATCACCTAAATATTTCATCATAAGATAACAGCTAAGCAAATGTTGATCTATGTAAATAAATAGAGTCTTACGCAACCATTTAATGAAGGTGATGTAAATGAACCTTGGCATTAAAAACATGCAAGTTACATGGTTAAGTTTAAAAAGACAGGTTACTAAACAGGTCTTAGAGCATGGGAAAAAGTCCAGAAAACTCACACACCAAAACGCTTACCAAAGTTATATACCACCACGGTCGGGATAAAGGTTTGTAAAATACCTTTCTCTTTCACTTTTTCCTTTGCGTTTTGAAAGAGTAGCATTGAGATATAATTCACATACGACATCACTCACCCATTTCAAGTGTATAATCTGGTACTTTTTGGGAAAGTCACAAAGCTGGGCAACTTGAGAATCTTTCCAACACCACTAAAAGAAACCTCACACTCTTCAGCTGTCTCACCTCCACCCATCCCCTTGTCACCACTAATCTACTTCCTGTCTCTATAGGTTTGCAAACACCCTCCTGATTTATATTCTAAATTCACATTTACGTATTAAATTCTCCTTTCATTACAACTCACATCCAATGATCAGGTATCAAAGCAACCATTCATTACTTACTCTTTCCTCTGGACCCAAACCAGGGCCCAAAGGTGCATTTCTTGTTAGGGGTGGTTTCAGACCTAGCAGTACAGCCACCTGGCGTGTGGGTCGAGGCGTGAAGAACCTAAGCTTCCTTTGATTTTGCAAGGTGCTCTCATCCCTGGCTGGAGACAGAGCTTTGTAACTTCTAGCTTCTTTGATTTCTGATCTGGGATCTCTTTTCTTTTCTTTTCTTTTTGGAGAGGACAGGGATATGACTGCAACCCTCATCCTTGACCTAACTTCTATTTCCATGTTGTCATTTGCACAGCCTTATTTTTCATCAGGAATCACTGGATTGAAGTGAAATGGTTTCCATATGATAGATCTAATTCCCAAACTCAACCAGGTCAACTGAAACCAGAAATATTCTCTTTATTCATGTTTTTGAAATGACTGTGTCAACTTGATCTTAGGGTTTTTTAAGTTTTTAAAAATTAATTAATTAATTGATTGATTAATTAATATTTTTAGAGAGAGCAGGAGAGGGGCAGGGAGGGGCAGAGAGAGAGAGAGAATCTTAAGAGGGGCTCGATCCTACAACCCTGAGATCATGAGCTGAGCTGAAATCAAGAGTCAGATGCTTAACCCACTGAGTTACTCAGGTTCCCCAGCAATAGGGTGATTTTGTTTTTTTTTTAAGTAGCTGGTTGCTTCCTAAAGTTCAGGTACTTCATATGTATAAATTCATTACTCTAATATTTATTAATCATCTTCTAGGTAGAGAGCCCTGAGTTAAGTGCTCAGTTGTACAAAGAAGTGTAATCCTGAATGAAATAAACTTACAATTTGAAACAAACTTTAAAAGACCTCCAGTCTTTGGATAACATATTCCTTTCCTTATTTACACTATTTAGGAGATGAGTCTCCTCAACTGTAATGACAACCAACATAAGTCCTTCTAGCAAACACAACATACATGAAATTGAACCATATAAAGTCACCAATATACTACTATTTTTGATGTACAAAAATGGCAGTTTCAAATAGTTCAATCTAATGGAAAAATGAAAAACTTGCACTAAATACTGGTAGCGAATACTTACCACTTACCCACATTGGGTTTAAACTATTTTACAGGCATAATCTTGTTTAGTCTCACAACAACCACATGAAGTAGGGAGTATTTTGATCTCCATTTTATTTATTTATTTATTTACCAATCTATTTATTTATTATTATTTTTAAGGATTTTATTTTTAAGTAATCTCTACACCTAACATGGGGCTTGAACTCACAACCCGCAAATCAACAGTTGTACCCTCTGTTGGGTAAGCGGTTCCGGGAATGCAGGAGGAACAATAGAAATAACCGCCCGGGCCGCCATCTTCCAGCCCCCTCTCCCCCTTCCTTAACCCTTGACTCTCCCGCCAAAAGGGTGTTTGCCCAGGTCACGTCTCCATAGGTAATCTGATACCTATGCAGGAAACAGGAGTTTCAGGAGCCCTCACCCCGTACCTTCTGATCACCAAATACCTTACCATGTATGGATGTGAGTCCATGCCCTGCCTTGGCCAACTCCCTCCCAGTGCGACTTCCCCAACTCCGCTTTCCAGAGTTCCGGAACCTTGCCTGAGGGTGCCCACCTCCTCCCGGCCCGACTTTCCTGGCTCCCCTTCTCCTGAGCCCTGAAACTTCACCGGAAAGAGCCTTTAATAAATCTTGCCTTGTGCCTACCTCCCCTGGTGTTGTGTTTACCTCCTCTGCGAAACCTTGCACCCTCCACTGACAGAGCCAGCCAGGCACCGCTTGACCTCCATTTTCTAGATGGGAAAAGAGAGTCTCAGAAAGATTCAGTAATCAGCTCAAGTTCATAGGGTCAATAAGAGGTCTTATTGTGTGAAATGCAAAAATCTCTGTGTGACACAAAAAGACTATGCTCTTAAATATTGTACTAAATAAAATATTAAAGAAATTGGAGAGAACGTAATGGCTAAGCAACAGAGAAGTCCTTCTCCAAGTGTCTGGTGTATAGTGTGTGCTTAATAAAATTGGAGGGCAGAGAAAGGAATGATGAATGCTAATAAAAATATGCCCAAGTATGAAAACCCTTCCTTATCTTTGTTTTATATTCCAAAGGGTACAGGTCATTCTCCCCTCACACTGTAACATCTCCCAGTGGACATCACCTCTATCTAATTTTGTTTCCAGAGGTTCTGAAAAGCACTCCACTCAATTCCCCTTTAGTGAGTAATCTCAGCTCTAGCTGCACTACCAAGAATCTTCAACCTGCTGGACCAGAATCTTGTTTCCATGGTTAGCTCTCCTCTTTCCCGCAGGTCTCAGACAGTCCCAGGATCCATCCATAAACTAGTTAAGGGATGAGATATGAGCTCATGGAAATTGAGTGACAGTATGAAACATCAGTGGAAGAGCTATGTGGACTATGAACGGGCCCCATCTTGACTAATACATTCTAGGCAGAATTCTACTGCGTCAGGGTACCTGGGTGGCTCAGTCCATTAGGAATCCGACTCTTGATCTCGGCTCATATCTTGAACTCAGGGTTGTGAGTTCAAGCCCCTACTTAAAAAAAAAAAATCTACTGCCTCAGTGATTCAGGCAGTCTTTGAGCAAAGGCGGTCTGCTTGGTAGGATACCTCTGTGTTTACTAACAACAGTCGACAACTGATAAAACACCAACGTGTGAACCACTTGACTCCATCTTGTGATGAATACATTTTCCCGAAGTTCTGGCATTGCAGTCCACCACTCTAAGTTCTGCTCGCAAGATGCGTGCTGGCAACTGTTCCTGCAGCCGTTTCAGAATTCTGACATCTCTCAATGCTCTTTGAGCAATGGAATGCTACAAGTCGTTCTCGTAAGTCATTGGTACCAGAGGGCAATGCTAAGTTCTTTCAAAGCATGCTGGGAAGAGCATCGCGAAGATGCCCATAAATGCTATCAGGCACTGCCTGCCACACGAGTGGACCATTCTGGGAGAAGAGAGATACAGAGGAGTGTGACAGGGGCTTGAGCATGTGCAGGATAACTAAAATTAGTTTCCAATCTGAGATCCTCATTTCTGCCTTCTCTGGAGTGACCGTCATTATCCACATTTTTCCCCATACATGGTCCATTCTGAAATAATCCCGATTCAGAGGTCTAAATGTCAGCTGCTCAGAGAAGGTGACTGAAATTCTGAGCCCTTACAAAGCCTCGTGCTACAGTGACTGTCTCGGTCACTTTCTTTTAACCCATGAAATACTGCTTGGACAGTGTAACGACCTCAGATGGATATTTATTGAGGTCTGTTTGAATTAATTAAAAAAAAAAACAAGGCAAAGAAGTGTAATCCAAATTTTGTCATTATTCTTGGAAGTGTGCTTCCCAGTTGCAACCACTGAATGTCAGAAGGAAGAAAAAAAAGAAACCTTTCAAAGATCTACTTAAAAAACAATAAAATAGGGGCTCCTGGGTGGCTCAGTGGGTTAAGCCTCTGTCTTCGGCTCAAGTCATGATCTTAAGGTCCTGGGATCAAGGACTGCTCGGGCTCTCTGCTCAGCAGGGAGCCTGCTTCCCTTCCTCTCTCTCTGCCTGCCTCTCTGCCTACTTGTGATCTTTGTCTGTCAAATAAATAAAGAAAATCTTTTAAAAAAAACCAATAAAATATGTGGTTACTTAGGTAGCTCATACACACACACCACAGAAAAACTGAAAAGACTAAGAGCCAGTGTTCTCCAAATCCATATTTGGGATCAGTTTTCTAGGGGCAGATTGATGTTGCAGGTGTCTCAGGGGACATGGAGTGATCTCGAAACTGTGCGAAATGACCCCCCAAATGGTTCACGTGATGACACTGATGTTGTTGAGTTTGAAAGCAATTTTGAAAAATGTGTAAATGGAAACAATTCTAAACTCATGTTTTGTTTTCTAACAAACATTTAAAACATATAAGCATTAAAATTATTAAATGAAATAACAAGGAAGCATTTGACTGTTTCATCTATATTCTTAAAAGATTCAAAGATTCAAAGTCTCTACCCTCCCCAGCTATTTTTTTTTCACCTTTCATCGGAAAAATAGGGGGACTACATTGTATTTGGGCTTACATGAGCTATATTATGTGAGAAATATTTGCAGATTACATAGAGGAGAGTCAGGTGTCGTATATTTGAGGGAGATTGGATGTCATTTTGCTTAGTTTTGGCTGAATTATTGGTTTCAAGTGTTAAAATACTGTCAGCAAACATTCTATAGAATATTGAAACCTACATCAGGTGTCTGAAATTATTAAAACCATTAAGCAAACTCCTTGATTTATTGTTCTTGTGCTGCCCACCACATTTTTTTTTCTTACAAAAAAGGAAAAATCCCTGCCTAGTTCCTTGTTCATCTTAGTTAAGACCCCTCACTTTCATGATCGCTGTAAGAGGTCTTTGGCAAGGGTTTTATCTAGGAAGAGTCATTTCATCCTTCGGCATCTTGTTTCCCCATTTATATAAAGAGGATGGTTTTCCATACGGCGACTGTGAGGGTCTGATGACATGGATATGGACCGGGAGTACTGTACTAGGCACGTTTTCCTTCCTTAATATATGTGTTTTGAAAAACCTAAAACACTTAAAGCACATATTTAGGAAGGAAGGGGGGGAAGGTAGGAAGGAAGGAGGTAAGAGAAGGAAAAAGGAAGGAGAAAAGGGAGGAAGGAAAGAAGGAAGGCGGGAGAGAGGACACAGCAAATAAATTACTCCTAAGCCTACACCGTAACGGTGGTGGATTTCTCATTCCGACTCCTTCACCTCACCTCTGTTGACTCTGGTCACATCGTTCACACCCAGGCAGCCACGAGAGGACAGGCTGGCAGGCACTCTGCATTTCTCCTGGGGGTGCAGACTGCACTTCTCACTGACGTTTTTTTCTTGTTTCAGACACAAAATGGAGACTTGGTTGGAGTTCAGGGTTTGAGCTTCTCTTGTGTGGAATATTCTAATGGTTATGTTAACTGGCATAAATGAAATGGGCCATTCTCACGAATGAGGGTTAACTGTGTATTCATTTAATCACTTAAAATAATTTCTAAGTTTTCAAAATGATTTGATTCATAACTTAGGACATGATAAAAGGTAGAGTAGATATTAAATCTTAAAACAAGATTTTACCTAAAAGGGGGAGAATAAAGAGATTCAAAGCAGGGAGATGAATCGATCTCTACATTTGTAATAACAATGATTAGAACCAAACCTTATTATTTCCAGCACCATTTCCCCTTATTTATTGATTGCAAAAGTAAGGCTTTTGGGGGATTGAGAAAATGGCCTAATCAGAGCAAGGATCAAGGTTTTCTGACCACAGGAAGTCCTAGGCTAAATTGTGTTAGACTCTGGGCAATACATTTTATTCTGTGTTTTCAAGCCACGAAGGTGAAAATAAAATCTACACAGTTTCAAAGGAATTTCCTAGGAATAAAAAAAGTAGAAATTTACAGATTCAATCACCAGCTGACATGGGGGTACCACTATGCTGACAGCATCACAGAGTAAAGACTTGCCAAAGAAGAAGGCACAGAAGCCATGAGCTTGTTGAGCTCCCTGCAGAGGTGTGAGGCCCTGCAGAAATTTCCTTCTGAGGAGCATAGATAGCAGTGGGCCACTCATGGAAATGGCTGTGGTTTTCCTTGATGGACCGGTTAAGATTCTATAAAGGTTGCTTAAAATTTTTATTATATTTTACTGTATTTGATGGAAGGTAATGATATGTTTTAGGGACGTTCATAACGGTTGGGATTTACATATGTGGTGAATTGTATCGCTCATTAAGTAAAAATTTTGGAAACTACGATGCATTATACGTATAGGAGGTGTATTTTGGAAACTATAATGCATTCATATATGTATATGAACTCATTTCTTTCTTGAACTTCAGTTTCAACTACCTCCTTGACATGGTGGCCTTGCTGTCCCGTTTTCAGTTCAAGAGTGCTACGAGAGGGGCACCTGGGTGGCTCAGTGGGTTAAAGCCTCTGCCTTCAGCTCAGGTCATGATCCCAGGGTCCTGGGATCGAGTCCCGCATCGGGCTCTCTGCTCAACGGGGAGCCTGCTTCCTCCTCTCTCTCTCTCTCTCTCTCTCTCTCTCTCTCTCTGCCTGCCTCTCTGCCTACTTGTGATCTCTGTCCATCAAATAAACAAATAAATAAATCTTAAAAAAAAAAAAGAGTGCTATGAGAAAAATTGCCCCCACCTCTCAGACCACTACTTTCAATTTTTACCTTTTAATTGAAAAGTAAGTTAGAAGTTATCTTTACATATGTCCCTACAAGGCTTCTCACTTTCCCCTCAGTGACTTGGTTCTGGAGGCGGACTGTCTGGGTTAAAGTCCCAGTTCCACCACTTGGTACACGTTCCACAGTAAATCTAGTGTATATCTCTTCGAGCCTCGGTTTCCAGTCTTTTGGAATTGTGAGAATGAAAAAGAATTACTCGTGTGAAGAAATCAGAGCATTGTCAGACACACGGTGGACTCCATATTTGCCATTATTATCATTATTATTATTATTATTATCATCACCATCATCACCCTTGCCCTGTCCTGACACTCATTTTACTTACCAGATGACATTGCCTCTCACTTCCCAGAGGAAGTGGACGATATTAGGGATGAAATTATCTAACTTCTACTACCTCACATGTGGCTATAGCTCCTTCCATCTTTTCCTCCTTTCGCTCCATCATAGATAATGTTCTGCTCCCTATGACTTCTCCTCTTTCTCCCGGCTGTGCTGTCTTTGTCACCTGCCTCCCCTCCGTCCAGTCACCCCCTCTTAGGGGAATGCCATGTTGAAGGGAATGCCTGGGCTTTGCAAGTGAACACAGCTGGTGTCAATCTTAGATCTTCCTCTTCCTGGCCCTCAGACCAGACTCTTCATCTATAAAATGGAGATGATGATAGCCCCTTGATCATAGGGTTGGGAGGACAATTGGAAGAGAGAATGAGCATAAAGCATGGGACTCAATGCCAGGCAGAGAGAAAGACCTAAACAAATAGCAGCCTTTTATTGTTATTGGTATGCCCGTCAGGGTGGCCAGTGTGGTGCGTTTCCTTGCCAGCCTTGTGGCACTGTGCGTTACACAGTGTAGGTGCTTAATAAACATTTGTTCTAGTGCTGGTGGTGAATGATGAATTATTAGCCATGATAAGTTGCTTCTGGCTGGGGCTCAAGATTCCTGACTCCTGAGAGAGCTGCCTGATGTCACCACCGCAGGCTCCAGAGAACAACATTTATGGAGCAGGGGGAGGTTCCAACCAAAACCATTTGTTTCCATGAGGAGTTTGCTCCAAACCTAATACAGTCCCCCAGAGAGTTGGATTGGACCAAGCAGAGGAATGTCTTTTCTCTGGCTATATGCATGTTCAAAGCTTAGGGGTAGCAACTGTTGCCTTGGCTCCTTTTGGATCACAGTCCAATCCAGTGGAGAAGAAAAAATGACTATATAGAAAACACATTAAGAAGAGGAAGGGGTCCAGAAACCTTCATCTTGAAGACCTAGGGGAGGGAGTCAGAAGTTGGGAAGGATGTGCCCTCCTAATCAGAGGATTCCCAGATCCTTCTGGTCTCATCTGCCATTCGGAGGACCAGAATTCCCATGGGTCAAACCCTGGCCTGTATGACTAACACACTCATTCTATAAAGAAATGGTCAAGAAGAGAACCTCAATATTTTCAAAGGAGACCCCTGAGAAAGGAGAGTAGGTAGCCATAGGAGAGCAGTGGGTGGGACAGAAGATGGAGACAAGAGGCAATAGATATAAGTACTTTTAGGGGTTAGAATGCATCCACAGAGTTGAGAAAGAGTGAGACATTTGGGTAGGTTGGTATCCTTAATTTGAATGTAGATTCCTTTGAACAACTTTCAGCTTAATTCTCTGTACAGTCATATATAAAATATAAGAGAATAAGTATGGAATGGGGTCATATCAGAAATGTGCTCCTTTGTTCATTGATTTCATTGAGCAGGTACTACGTGCCAAGCTTCATACTAGGTTCCACGGATAAATGAAGGGAATACAGCCTCTGCCCTCAAGTTGTCCATGGTATTCACAAGACAGGCATTCTAATCTTATCTCAGGAAAGCTGATAGAACTCACAAGTATGTTAACCATGCAACAAAGAATGACCATTCTCATGCCTGGAATAACAACTTGGGGCTGCATATTTTGGAATCTCTTTTTATCACAAATCTGGTCACTTGGCTTTATTACACCAGTGTCTCATGTTAGCTAAACCGATGATTGCTGTGTGGTAAGAGTATCAGAATCAGGCAACTGCAGAAATGTCCTTTAAAAACTCTTATAATTTTCTACTATTCATCTAGTCAAACTCCATTTAGCTGTCTGGTTGTCTATTTAAGGAATTCTGTTGTTATTCTTCACTAGAATTCCTTTTAGATGCTGTTATCAATCCCAACTGCACAAAATCTCTGGAGGTAATTAACAAGTCTAAAACGCAAAGCCTTGATAGATAGTTCACTAATAATAATTTTGGACGGCATGCGAACAACCGTATCAATGGCTTTGGTCTCCTGGACTTCCACACCAAGTAAATTGTACCAGAACATGCTTCACTGAAGGTACTTATCTAAAATTCACTTTGTCATTTTTCCAGTCATATATTCACATTGCTTTGTAAAGATCATTTAAACAGAATTTCTGTCTTATGACATCATGTGATTAGATTGGAACTTGACTCTGTAACCTGACCTTTTTCCTTTGAAGGGAAATAATGAAAAGACATTTTGGAGGCTGGGGGCGAGTAATGAAGCCTTTTAAGGCAGAAGTGACCATCTCTCTTCGTTTAGAAACCAGAAGTCTGATTCCGTAAATAGATTTGCTGTTCCAACATTACCTAAGTCCAAAATTTATTTGTGGCGTCAAGTTTCTTTTTTTCTTTGTTGTATGCATGACATTTAATGAAGATGGGTCACATGCAGACTGTGATTTCATAAGGAAATGCACGATGCCCAGCAACGGTGCTGTCACAACACACTTAGGCTATCACTCTGATACGGAAGACCTTCTCCAAGAAGCCCTTCTGGCATGCAACCTTCTGAACTTGTCAAGTGAAAGTATTCAGAAGAGTGCCTGCCCATTGATAAGGAGGACTCAGTGATTTTTCTCCCCTTCCTTCTCTCTTCCTGCAGAGATCTGAGGCCAACTATGATGACCTCTGGTGTTCCTTCCCACTTTCAGAGGAAATGATTCTCAGTCTAGGATTTGCCTTGGTGTCTCATGAAACTGGGGAGCAAGGGGTTACTTCGATAACATTCCTTATGGTCATACATTCTCAGACTAGGACACTGATATTCACAAACTGATTTGGTGGAAATTACTCTTTTTAAACAAAACCATGTTTATTTGTTTTTTTCCTTCCAGGTATCCATCATCTCACTTACACTGCTCACTTTCCAAGTTCAGTATCATGAGCGTGTTTGCCCCGACCTTGTAGCCCTCCAGGGAAGGTCCTGGTGGTGATCTCAAAGAAGGAATGTGTGTGCAAAATGTATATACACTGAATTCTATAGAAAGGGTGACCATACTTTCTTAGTGAAAAAAAGAAAGGGGACTCATATTTTGCTTGTCCTGGGGAAACAGGACAGAACAGAAACATTGGAAACTGGAAGCGTCCTCAGAAACCTAAAAACCTTAAAGTATGCGTTCCGCCTTCAGGTAAACCACGTTAAGAGCTAGCACAGAGACGTCCAGCACTCCCTACCCGATTAACCATGCAGTCAAGGTTTTATATCATGCCCTATTCACCTTTTCACAGTCCAACCATATGGACCATCAGCCTGTTTGGACAAATCGGAGGAAACTGGGAGTTTAAATCCAAGTTTCTCCAATCTCTACTCTCTATGACCTTGGTGGCGGGGGGGTTCATTTAATCGTTTGGACCTCAGTTTCATCTGTGAAATGGGGAAATGAATTCCACCATAATAAAATGAGTCTCGGATCATAGGGCCAAATGGCTGACACGCAGTGGGACTTCGTGTAGGACCCTGGAGTTATTCCTCTCTCCTGTTCCCCATTACCATGTTTGGAAAGCCCGGGAGACATGCTTTTTATGGCTCTTCATGGAACTGGAGTCTAAACAACCAGAAATCTACTAGTTTCCTACCCTGGAATAATTATACTTATTCGTGTCTCTTTAGTTTTTCCTCTAAGCTGCTTTCCAGATCTGAGTGTGCTGTGAGGCGTGAATGGCAGCTTATCTTGCTGAGAGTGTGGAATAAACCCTTAGCAGCCTCTGGTGTTAAAGGGCTTGACTTATCTCAGTGCGGTGGCAGAGCGCCCTGACTGGGTTCACGTCCTTGTCTTTGCTCTCTGGATGGTTGCTTAGCACGGCTGTCAAACACCTCCAGGGATCCCAAGAGCGCGCTGATGGGCGGTCTATGCTGATCCTAAGATCTCCTAGGTCAGTGGACATTTTCATTTTCAGCCTTTACTATGTAAGGAGCACATGCCAAAAGAGATTTTGTTTGCTTCAGGGAACTATGAAAACGTTACTTAAGATACAGATAACGCTTCGGTAACATGCAAAAGCTTGTCTCTCTCCATGAATAAATGTGTTTCTGAAAGGAAAAAAAAACCCATTTAAAATGTAATTGGAGAACTCATTATTCTAAGAAATTCTTGGTGAAGATTTTTTTTTTTTTTAGCTGATAATCATATTGGTATTTTGTCTTTTTGGGTTTTGATGGATAATATTAATTTATATGCTTTTTCTAAATGTGAGGCTGTCTTTTCTTCTTATTTTGAGGAAAGGGAGATAAGATAACCATTTATCTTCTTGTTATTTTCAAGAGTTGGAGCTCATAGATGAGGTACTAGTTCTTAGGAAGAAAAGCACCCTTCTCCCAGAACTTCTCCCCCGGGCCTCTAGAGCACCAACACAAAGGTTCAAAATTGTTCTTGCATAGTAAGGCCTTAATCTATCTGGATTTTATTTTTGCATAAAGAGTGAAATAGGCAATCAATATTTCCAATAAATGATCCCAGCACCATTTATCAAATCACTGACATTTTCCCCACTAACCTGCAAAATGCCAGCCATTATATGTTATTTTTTCATATTTGTGAGTCTTCTGCCAGGCTCTTTTCTGTTTTGATCTATTTCTATAACAACACAACATCATCTTGATTATCGCTGATTTTTAATGGGTTTTAATATTTGGTAAGAAAAGTCTCTCATCCAATTCTCCGAGACTATGTTAGCTATTCTTAACTCTTTGTGCCTCCATTTACATTTTAGGGCTATCTTTTCAAGTTCTATTAAAAGTCCTGTTAGGATTGTGACTGAAATTTTATTGATGCCGTGTAATGATTTAGGGAATATTGACATCTTTATTATGTTGTCTTCTTATTCATGAACTTGGAGTAGTGCCACATTTATATAAGTTTCCTTTCCTGTCCTCAATAACATTTTTTACTCCTGGGTATCATGATTTACATGGGTTGAATCATTCATTATAGCCTTGTGGGAGCCAACACAATATTTTAAACCAGTGCTTGCTTCCCAACTCAAACTATGCCTTTTGTCCAGAAGACGATCTCGTGCTCTGTTGCAGATGCCAGGAGTGAATGGGAAGAAGGGAAGAAGGAGTCCGTCAGCCACAACCAGTCCTTGAAGTCAACCAACACAAGCCGGCAATGATGTGGAACGACAGAACTCCTCCTATGAGAAACAGAACTGGGAAACTATTCGGGAGAAAACTTTGGCAATAAGATTATTTGTAGTAGCACAGTATTGAATGGGGAAAGAAGAAACAATCCAAGTGTCCATCAACAGTGTGATGGACAAATAAAATCTTTATATATTTATAAAACCCATAACTATGCAGTAGGGGAAATCAATGAACCATGGCCACGTGCGTTGACCTATGTGCATCAAAAAAATCCTGTTGAATGCAAAAATCAAGTCACACAAGAGAACTTATAATGCGGTTCAATTTATCTATAAAGCTAAAATAGGCAAAACTAAACTTTGTATTTTTAGAGATTTGTTCATATGTAGTAAATCATAAAAACGTAACAAATTGATTAGCAGAAAATTCAGTCTAGTAATTACATCCGCTGAGGAGAAGGAGATGAATTGGGAAGGGTTTCACTGTAGGTCTTTTCTTTTGTTTTCTTTTTTTAAAGATTATTTATTTATTTGAGAGAGAGAGAGCGTGAGAGAGAGAGAACATGAGAGAGGTCAGCCGGAGAAGCAGACTCCCCGCCAAGCAGAGACCCGATGTGGGACTCCATCCTGGGACTCCAGGATCGTGACCTGAGCTGAAGGCAGTCACCTAACCAACTGAGCCACCCAGGCGCCCTGTTTTGTTACGTTTTGTTTTTTACGATTTTACCCATTTATTTGAGAGAGAGAGAGAGAGAGGGCAGAGGCAGGGGGATGGTCAGAGGGAGAGAGAGAAGCAGGCTCCCCGCTGAGCAGGGAGCCCGATGCGGGGCTCGATCCCAGGCTCCTGGAATCATGACCTGAGCCAAAGGCAGACGCTTAACCGAGCCATGCAGGTGCCCCTCACTGTAGGTTTTAAAGGCAGTAACTGGCCTTTTCCACTTTTAAACTGGGTGGTGGATATACAGTTACTTCAGTTTTATTATTTTCTTCACACTTTTTATATACTTTATGTAAACACTTGTGTCTTTGGTAATAAGGTTTTGGAATGATAAATTCATTTTTTGTGAAGTTTTAGATGAGTGATATATTATGGTGTAAAAACCTATATAGATACAAGAAAATGCATGTCTACTTTAATAATGGATATTTATTTTGAATGGCATTAGTGCTTTTATGACATGAAGTAATCCAAGGAAGAGAATATTTGAATGTTTGCTATGATTTATTCTTTCAGTGACTATGTCTTAACCACTACATGCCAGGTAAAGATCTAGTCACTTACGATGCATGGGTGAACAAAACGAGGTTCCTTGATATTGTGGAACACATGGTCTTGTCAAGCAATAAGGAGTAAGTGGCAGAGAAAGACAGAAAACCATGTGCAAACTATATGAATCAATTATGTCTTATGTTGGGAGGGGATAAGAACTGCTAGAGCAGGTAAGTAGGGTTATGAGAGCTGAGCAGGCTGCCATCTTGAATAGAGCGTTCAGGGCAGCCTTCATGGAGGAGGTTACTTCTGAGCAGAGACTTGAAGTGGGTGAGAGTGACCATGTGGGGGGAGGGCGTAGGTTGTTTCAGGCAGAGGAGCAGCTGAGGCAAAGGCCCTAAAGCAAGAACACACATGGAAGGTTTAAACAATGCCAGAGAGGCCCCTGGGCTGGAGGGGAGTTAGCGAGGTGTTGACCCCAGAGAGGTAAAGGAGGGCCATGAGGGCTTTGGTAAGATGTTGCCTTTTTCTCTGAGTGAGGAGAGGAGTGATGATACGATGTCGTATCAAGACCTAGGTGCCATGTTGAGAATAAACCGCCAGGAGGTGAGGACAGAAGCAGTTAGTAGCCCATTACCGCAATCCAGGCAAGAGGTGATGTGGCGCAGACTGTCAGTTTCCACGTACCTCCCAGGCCAGTGGTGTTCTACAGAGAATAAACGTTATTTGACCACTCCACAGGCAGGTTCTCTTTTTCAGACCCACATTTCAAGTAAGTAAATATATTCATACAGTAATGGTTGTGAAAACTTTGTGGAAATATGAAAAATCCATAAGATGGAATGGTCAGTGACAGAAAGGAAAAGGCAAAGTTGTGTGACTATGTAGTAGGGCTCTTAAAAAGAAAAATCCTGGACGCCTGGATGGCTCAGTTGGTTAAGTGTCTGGTTTTGGCTCAGGTCATGATCTCAGGGTCCTGAGATGGAGCCCCGAATTGGGCTCCCTGCTCAGCAGGAAGCCTGCTTCTCCCTCTCCTTCTCTTGCTTCCCCTGCTTGTGCTCTTTCTCTCTCTCTCAAATAAATAAAATCTTTAAAAAAAATTCATGACCTCCTTGTTGGTTCAGCACCTGCTTATCCATAGACCTCATCTTCTCTCTGACTCTCCCCCTCACTTGACTTTAATGCCTGCAATGCTCTTCCTTTGGGGGCCTGCATGGCTGGCACCCTCACCTGCACCTGGGAGGCCCACCCTAGCCTTGATAGTGAAATAGCAACCCCTTGCCCATCGCATTTCTTATCCTCTTACTTTGGTTTGCTTTTTCTGCTGTATTTATCACCACTCAACAGACACTTTATTTGTATATTTGTTTATTCTCTCTCTTGTCCCAGCTGGAAAGTCAACTCTACAAGGTCATAGATTTGGTCCCTTTTCTTCAGGTTTTGTTTTTGCACCGTTTCTGGCACATAGTAGGTGCACACAAGAACTCTCAAAGGAAAGACAAAGGCCTGAAGTTTTCTACCGCTAGCCTAATTATTGATGAGAATTCACATGAGAGGCCTTATTGGCGAATGAAAGGCCCATTTGGAAAGTTACAGAAGGAAAGAGGTAAGGGACTATTTAAATTACAGATGTGGGAGGACCTGAGTTGAGGAGATGGCAACAAGTGTGTGGCTGTGAGAGAACCACTTGGCAGACTGATAAGCCTCAGGCAAGTAGCAACCTAAATGTTGTAGGGTCAGAAGAGGCAAGGGAACACTTTCCCCGACTGAAAATATAGACTCTGGGATTTGGATTGATGAGAAATGCCACTGTCGGTCCAGGCAGCTTCCGATCCTAGAGGAGGCACTGGGGCAGATGATATCAGAGGAGAAGGGCAGGAGCTCTCTGAGCCATCCGAGGGGCAGAGGCAGCCCAAATGGTGCCTAGGTCTGAGTACGGTGGGCAAAACCTGGGCTAGAGAACGAGAGGACAGCCAGCGAACAGATTCGAGTAACAGGCAAGGGAATAATTAGTGCAGGCTGTCTAGCCTCATGCTGAGTTAGCAAATGCTAACAGCATGTAGCTTGCAGAGCTCTGGCTTAGGAAATTTAGGCGATACTTGCATTCACCTGTTATACATTGTACGATGGTAATATGCCGGCTAAAATATCGAAATATTCCCATACAGGTGGAGGTCGAAGCAAATCTGCCAGCATCCCACCCCAATCTCCCCCAGATCTAGAGCTCAGTAAGTGAAACTTGGGGTCTCTGGGGTATCGCTCTGGCATTCTAACTTGTAATCTGTTTTGATTGGCTGGGACCTCCTGTATAGCTTACTAAATATTTTTATTATCATACCTGGTTTGAGAAGGGTTACCTCAAAGTCCTGAAAATTCCTGAGCTAGTATTAAGAGTGGCGCCATGTTTCTGAAGTGGGGTCCAAGGTGCAAGTGTTTCCAAACCCCTGGAGTCATGTTCAAAGACCTCCTAACTTCACTGACCTCTGGTCGGGCAGGAGAATTTTGTTGATTATCTTTATTCGGGATCAGTTGGTCCTAACGGGCACAGCAGAGTTCCAATGGATCCAACCTTCCCTGATCACAGATTGCTTTGAGAATCTAATGGAGTTTAGTCAGATCCTTTAGGTGTGTCCAGCTATTAGAACTAGTCTTAAAAGTTGGCCCCAACCTTTGTAAAGAAGAGACTTTGGAGCATTTTGCAGTAGGATTGACAAAGCATGATATGTAGTTAATATTTCGCTTTCCACCCGTGGGGGTTCACTTAAAATATCTAGATGTGCTTTTCATCTTTGGTTTGGGAAAATTGTTATCTTCTGTCTACTCTAAATGAATTATAACACATTCCAAGTGAGCAGAATCTAAAATAAATAATCAGGGCAGAGTAATAGAATCGATTGTGTCCAGAATATCAAGATTGAGGAAAGAATGTGAAAATATTTGGATCTTTTAAAGTCAGATGAGAGCCATTGGGAGAAACTTCTAGGTAAAGTCATGGGGATAGAGACCCTGTAGCTAAAATGCAAGGTATCCCAGGCCTAGAAGAGGCTGGAAGCTTATGCCCCTTTCCTTCATGCATGGAGCCCAATCCCGTTCCTCCCCCACCCCAGCACAGGTGTGGGGCTTAAGGACTTTGAATTTCAAGAGGCCACAGACATTGGGATGTGGTTATAGAGATTTTCTTATTTTATCTTTAAGTCAGCCCCAAATATAAACATTTATGATGCAGAAACTGGTCCAAATAGTAAAGCCCCACAGTACCTCTAACACCAAGTACAGGAAATCTCAATTGTCTGTCTTTCCCTTGAGAATGCAAAGAGCTGGGACTCAGCAAGGCGGGACGTCCGTGCCTCTTCCTGACCCGTGAAGCCCGTGTGCCCGGGCTCCAAGTGCCGCCACTTACTCAGCTGTCCTGTGGCAGTTACACGCACATGCCTGTCATTCAGAGTTTTGGAGTGTGCGTTGACATCTGTGTGTGTGAAGAGAAACGGGTGCTTGTTTTGAGGCAGGACATGATACAAGGACCCTGCTGGTATGCTGTCAGGAGCCTTCTGGTAAAGCCCACCCGCAGGATGGGTTGGACTCACTCACTTTTGGACCTGCTAGGGTATAATCTATTTCCAGTCTACAACTATCTTTTCAATGTGGGAGCGGGAGCTTTCCCCAAGACAGAAGACGGAATCAAAATCAACAACTACTGAACAATTGGACAATTCTGAGGAGAGACTTTTCCTCAAAACACAGGTCTTTCTAAGACAGTTCAAAAAACTGATGTAAACTTACATTTTAGCTGGGGAAAGGATCAGAAGACAGCTCCGGAGGGAGCTTACAGGAAAAAGGATAGTGGAGGTACTGTAGCTGACCTAATTGGGATAAACGTTGGAAAATGTAACTCAGAAACCGAGAGAGTATTCCAGTGTACCAAATACCGAGACACAGCCTTCTGAACACAGTGCCAGGCACCTGAATTGCACAGGGAGTGCACTGAACAAGCAGGGAAACAGCAGTCCCACTGCCTCCGGGGGCAGTCCACAGAACCATCATGGCCGCACCGAGCCACTACCACCACTAAGTGGGGCTGGAAAGGCAGATGAACTTGATTTGTCTTTCTTAAAGCAGGCCAACCATCAATTTCACCATTGTTTCTCAGACAAAGAAACATTTTTCATCTGCCCCATAATGTGGTTTCCCAAACTTTGACTTGGAGCCACCTGGCCCATTTGACGTAGCCATTAAGATGGAGTCGGCAGAGATTTGTCACCCTCACAGTTCATCACCCAGGTGAAGGACCTGAGGTCCAGCTCCAACTGCAAATCCCTGTCTCCTGACTGTGGACTCTCCAGGGAAGGGTGAGGCTGGGACTTTGCCTTTCAGCATCTCTGCCCTTGCTCAAGTTTCAGGAGCACTGGCTTGAAAGCCTGATTGTTTTTTCCCTTTCATAGGAGTGAGAATGCCTAGGTTCAAATCCTGACTCTGTCACTTTGAAGCTCTGTGCCCTCTGGCAAGTGACTGACCCTTAGCGACCCATGTGTGCGATGGGCATCATAACGGGATGATTTAGGGAGCACATTTGGTGATCGATGTAAAGCACTTAGTGCCACGCCTGTTTACAGGAAAGCACCTAATGAATTTGAGTTGCTATTATAATGAAACACTTACCCTATTTTTCAAAAGCCACTTAGCCCGATCAAATCTGTATGAAAAAGGCCCTTGACCACGAAGTTTATACTTCCCTGTTTCTAAAAATGTAAGCTTCTAGAAAGTTATAGAAATGCATTTATAGTTATTAACTTAGCTTGGAGGTGTTGGATATTTGTCTTTCTTCTGAACCGTTGCTGTGAAGATGGAAGCCCCAGCGCTTGAATTAATCTGTGATGCCACTGATGTGTATTGTGTTGATTCTCAGTATCTATTCTATGCATGTGTGAAAGCGAATCACATAAAAGCAGAATTTAGGCATTCCTGCCAAAAGGAAGTGAATTGAAAGGAAGAGAAGCAGAGCTTCTGCAAGGAGAAAATTGCCCTATCTCTTAGCCAGTGTCAGAATGTGGAAATGTTTATAAAATGCTCATTAAAAGAAAAAAGGATCGCGAGATAGAAACAAAATCTAGTGCACAAGTTTACACTAGGGAGATAAGAAAGGCTAGGCCCCTATAGGGGATTTTGTTATCCAATTACTGCAACCTGACTTTTTGGGGGAGAGGAAGAGTGGTAGGGGGGAGGGAGAGAGAGGCAAAGAGTTTCCAAACTTGTCTCCAGTGACACGAGACATTAACGCTGCACAAGATAAAACTGCCACTTAGAGCCCAGGAGAGCTAAACCCTCCTGGGTTGGCCTGGGGGCTTGAGCAGAGTCATGGGTTCTCTGCAACTGCAACTGTGCACTCTCCTCTGCCTGGTGGCTCACTCGGTTTCTGGCAGCCCCATCATGAGCCTGGAGCAGTCGCCTCTGGAAGAAGATATGCCCCTGTTCGATGATGTCTTCTCAGAGCAAGATGGTGTTGACTTCAACACATTGCTGCAGAGCATGAAAAATGAATTTCTCAAGACACTGAACCTATCTGACATCCCTTTGCAGGATTCAGCCAAGGTGGACCCACCCGAGTATATGTTGGAACTCTACAACAAATTTGCAACAGATCGGGCCTCCATGCCATCGGCCAACATCATTAGGAGTTTCAAGAATGAAGGTAAGTTGACATTTTATTGACAAAATTTGGCTTGGATATTTTTTCCAAGAGGCGCTAAATTCAAATAATATAGATGGGGTGAACACATCTATGTAAAGGTGTGTACACTGATACTCAAAAACAGTGCACATTTTGGTCTATACCATTTTCATGGTCATTTCCCAAATGCTAATAAAAGGTACTGAAGGATATCTTTGTTTAAAAAGATTTTATTTATTTATTTGACAGACAGAGATTACAAGTAGGCAAGAGAGGCAGGCAGGGAGAGAGAGGAGGAAGCAGGCTCTCCGCAGAGCAGAGAGCCCGATGTGGGGCTCGATCCCAGGACCTTGAGATCATGACCTGAGCCAAAAGCAGAGGCTTTAACCCACTCAGCCACCCAGGTGCCCCTAAAGAATATCTTTTAATCCAAAGTCATAAAGTGTCTGCCATTTTGACATCATAATTTCGTCTTTAAAAGTTTTGAATTTGAACCACAGTAATACAAGAAATTAATGTCGGGTTACTTCTATACCTTTCTTTGTCATTTTCCAGATAGGTCTCTGTTTCCGTTTGTCTTTGAATTGACTAAAAAAAAAAAAAAAAAAAAAAATCTGTCAACTACTACTTAGAATGAAAATAGACAAGAACCAAAGTCATGACTTGTGCTTCATTCAAACTTTGAATGTGTTTCCATTTTCTGACCTTATTTAAGAAATATTCAGACAGGACAAAAACTTGTATTTTAGAGGTTCTTCCTAAAATATTGTTGTGTTTGTGTGATGTGTACATCCTTGAGTCACTCTTTATAATGTCCAGGAAGTATGCACGGCCCAGTTAATGATCCAGCTTATTTCAGTGTCTTCATGAATAGCAATGCGCAAGCCTTAAATATCAGCAGAAAAACAATGTTAGCCCCCCAGCTTTATTCAGTAACTAAATGTAATGACCTAGCAAGTTAATCTTTTATTTAATATGGTGCTAGATGGCAAAAATATATATATTTTTTCTAACATGCATGCTAAAAGATGTAGGTCCAAAGAAATTAATTCTTTAATATTTCCATTGTCATGAACCAGGTACATAATAATGACAACCCTCATGGAAGAGGGTTTCAACTGATGTTGACCAGTTGTTCTTAAAAGCGGAAAGGCGGTAACACAAAAATAGCTTGGGATTTGGAATTTTGAGGCAAAGTTGACTTAGTAGTTGTGGATAATTAGCTTAATTTCTCTGAATCTCAGTTTTATTATCTGTAAATTGGGCATAATATACCTAAGTAACACAACTAAGCGATTTCAAAGAGGTTATGAGTAAGAAAGTGCTCTATTTACTCTGAATTGCTGAACAATCATTAGCTATTACTAAGGAATTCCTTAAATTCTAGGCATTAGAGGAAATGTGGAGTGGGTATTGATCAGTCCTGAAGATATCATTTTCCTTTAAAATTTAAATAAGTGCCAAAATTTTTGATATTTAGTAACACATCAGAAATGTTACTCAGTAACATTTAGTAACATAATGGAAATGGCAAACTGAAATTACAGATTCCTTTTGAGGGTGAGTCTGAATTGAAAATAAATCTCCTCCTTCCATGGGAACCTTTCCTAGCACTTCTGAGCACTGAGCCCTGGGTGCCTTGTTAGGAGGGTAGGTGGGAAATGTTCACATCCCCAGGGAGAAATAGAAGATTTTTAGTTCTCACTTCTCCCATGGAGGATTTGGGTGATGCAGGTCAGGAAGTGGAGTTTACAAAGGGTCTTATTACAGGAGACCAGCAAAAGCCAGAGAGTGGATCTATCTGTGGACACCCCTGCTGCTCGGGGCTCTGCGGGTCTTCAGGAGGAACGCTCAGCCCCAAGGGCATGGATCCTGCATGGGGCTGGCACTAATGGCTCTTCTTGACTTTCTTTTGACTCTTTGGGTCTGCACAGTGCAACTGCCTAGGAAACAAAGACCAACCCGCCTTGCCCCGCCCCCCACCCCCAATCAAAACCAAAAAAACCCCTCCTCCCAATCTAACTAATCAGGGGAAAGCAAGAGGACTTCTAAGGTAGAAAAAACATGACTTTAATTCCTACCACTTCTGACTTCACTTTGTCATCTTGGGGAAGTCAGTCCTCTGCATTGAAGCTTGATTTCTTCAGGTGTAAGATGAACACAATAGCAATAAATGGTCTTTGTAAGAAACAAATGAAACAGTGTTTGCAAAACACTGGCACATTTAAATATGCTCAACAAACATCAGTTCCCTTGCCTAGAATGCAACACTTTCATCTACTACTTTGTATAGTTGCACATACACAGTGAAGTTATTTTTTAACAGCTTTATTAAAGTATAATTGACATACAATAATCTGCATGCATTTGAAGTATATAATTTGATAGGTTTTGGCATATATAAAATCCACTGAAACCATTACTACAATGAATATAGTGAGCATAATCATCACCACTGAAAGTCTCCTTGTGCTCCTTTGTAATTAATCCCCTCTTCCCATGACCATGAGCTTTCTTTCTGCACTTTTCTCATGTATAGAGCAACCTACTCCCCTATTTTTGGTCTCATGCTCCCTGTCCAAGGAGAGGAAAGTCTCTCTATTCTTATAAGAGGGGACAACTCTCAAGTTACTTGATGTATTAAGGACCTATGCCATGCCCATAAATCATTTTGATCTTTTGTGATGTCCAGAATCATCAACTGGTCCATATTTTAAAAACATTGCCTCTGTTTAAGGTATCCCAGTAGCTCAGAGGCATTGAAGGAATTTAAGCTGGGCTCCCTGCCAGCACGATGACAATCTGGTTGGGAAGACCCATTCATAAAAAGAAAACTGAAATGTAAGGATGTAAATGGCAGGGACGCCTGGGTGGCTCAGTTGGTTGAGCAGCTGCCTTTGGCTCAGGTCATGATCCCAGCGTCCTGGGATCGAGTCCCACATCGGGCTCCTTGCTCGGCAGGGAGTCTGCTTCTCCCTCTGCCTCTGCCTGCCACTGTGTCTCCTGTGCTCACTCTCTCTCGCTCTCTCTCTATTTATAAATAAATAAATAAAATCTTTTTTTAAAAAAAAGGATGTAAATGGCAAAGCTCATAGGAGAGATATAAAAAATAAATATTGGAATCACTAAATTCTACTCCTGAAACCAATATTACACTATATGTTAACTGACTAGAATTTAAATAAAAATTTAAAAAAACAGTAAATATTCAAGTGACCCAGAAGGCAGTGGACTTCTAGATAGGGAGGTGAAGAAGGGAAAATCCCACAAGGAGGGGTCACAACTAGAGAGGTGGAAGGGAGGGGAGAAGGCTTTCCAAGAGTCAGAAGCACAGCTCCAGAGGTGTGGTTGTACATCAGGGCAAAGGAATGTTTTGGCAAATGGTGAAGATATTGGTCTAGTCTAAATAGGAGGGTTTACAATTCCTTTAACATTTCAAGAAATACAACATGTTCGATTACAATGTTCCAGGCACTCTAGGGGATGAGTGGGAACTATGGATAGATCAAGAGGGTAAGGCCTGGTTATAGCTAGTTTTAAGAATCATGCTAGAGCGTTTAAATTCATCTCATTGACCAGTATTTCCCACTGGCAGTGTATGAGATGATATTAAGTGGTACCCTACAGAGAGAAAGCTGTGAATCATGTAAAATTATTATACATTTTCATTAATGTGGATCAGAAAAAAATCCACATGACAACCATCTTAATCCCTTCATTTCATGAATGTTGTTGCTTAGGACAAGCCTAAAAGAGACATTAAAGAATATAAAAAACCGTATGAAGCTGAAGAAAAATATTTAAGAGTACAATCTGGAGCAGGGACCCTACTACAATAATGAATTAGGTATACAGTTGAGAAAACACTGCCAAAGATGACAGGGAACCCCTCAACTGGGTGTCCTTAGCACTCTGGTGTCATGGAACTTTGAAGGATGACAAATGCCCCCAGGCATATTTGTAGTCCTGTATTTACCTGGGGCAAGGGTACAGAAGCTCTGGGCTCCTATAAATTCTCACATAGGAAGTCAACGTGATAATATCTGGAGATGCACTTCTGAGACTAAAGGACCTTATTTCATAAACATTCTGAGTGATTCTTATGTGCCAAACTCCATGCCAGTTGCTAAGGGTACAAGACTAAAGCCACCCATCTATCCCAAGGTTAATTTTCTCCCATTCCTCCTTGTTGAAGTCCACACACCCAAAATTCAACTGCTGTGACCCCCCTTGGTTTGTGGCTATCTTGTTGACCTTGTCAGACATTGGTGTTAGAGGAAGAGTCAGCAAACTCTTTCTGTAAAGGGCCAGAAAGATAGTAAGCATTTTGGGTTTTGTGGGCCATTTGTTGTCGCAAATCTGACACTGTAGTGCAATGGTAGCCACTGACAACACAGAAATAAATGGGCCAGGCTCTGTTTCCCTGATCCTTTATTTCCAGACATAGGTGGCAGGCTCCTTATGGCCCATGGGCTATAGTTTACCAACCCCTGATCTACATGGAGGTCTTTAAGAAAGACCAGTTCTCAGCCAACCATGTGGAGAATCTTCACCCATTATGAATGCAAATATGGAAAGCCATGAAATGCTTATCCCTGAAAAGCTTCCAAAAGACAAACACCACCCCACCTCCCATTTGATGGCCTTTTACTGGTTAGGATAATTGGGGGCTTGCCTGTACGGTCTCCAGAGTCCCTCCCAGGTCTGTAATTCTGTGGCTGATAAGTGAAACCAATGCAAACAAGGCTGGGAGAGTTTCTCCCATTCATAAGGCAGTCACTATCCATCTTCGCCTTGGCAGCTTAAGTCAGTTTAGGATTCTGCCATTGACCTTTCAGTATTTTCTGTCGGAAAATGGTAACATTGTGTTTATTTTCATCAATGGTCCCCCTTGTTCCTCTGTATCAAGCTTCCCGCACAGACAGGCCCTCTTATTGCATAAATAAACATCTATTTTTCTCTGTGACACACTACAAATCTGATTTTTGTCTTTTTTTTTCTCCAGATCTGTTTTCCCAGCCAGCCAGTTTTAATGGACTCCGAAAATACCCTCTCCTCTTCAATGTGTCCATTCCTCACCACGAAGAGGTCATCATGGCCGAACTCAGGTTGTACACACTGGTGCAGAGAGATCGCATGATATACGATGGAGTAGACCGTAAAATTACCATTTTTGAGGTACTTGAGAGCAGAGGGGACACTGAGGGTGAAAGAAGCATGCTGGTCTTGGTGTCGGGGGAGATCTATCGCACCAACAGTGAGTGGGAGACTTTCGATGTCACCGATGCCATTAGACGTTGGCAAAAGTCAGGCTCATCCACCCACCAGCTGGAGATCCACATCGAGAGCAGACATGACGGAAGCGAGGATGCTGGCAGGGGAAAACTGGAAATAGACACCAGTGCCAGGAATAAGCATGTCCCCTTGCTTGTCGTGTTTTCCGATGACCAAAGCAGCGAGAAGGAACGGAAGAAGGAACTGAATGAAATGATAGCCCATGAGCAGCTACTGGAGCTTGACAACTTGGGCCTGGACGGTTATTCTAGTAGGCCGGGAGAAGAAGCTTTGCTGCAGATGAGGTCAAACATCATCTATGACTCCACAGCCCGCATCAGAAGGAACGCTAAAGGAAACTACTGCAAGAGGACCCCGCTCTACATTGACTTCAAGGAAATTGGCTGGGACTCTTGGATCATCGCCCCACCTGGATATGAAGCCTACGAATGCCGCGGGGTTTGCAACTACCCCCTGGCAGAGCATCTTACACCCACAAAGCATGCAATTATCCAGGCCTTGGTCCACCTCAAGAATTCCCAGAAGGCTTCCAAAGCCTGCTGTGTGCCCACCAAGCTAGAGCCCATCTCCATCCTCTATTTAGACAAGGGCGTCGTCACCTACAAGTTCAAATACGAAGGCATGGCAGTGTCTGAATGCGGCTGCAGATAGAAGAGTCCTGTGCTTATTTAATAACTGTAAATGTGTACATTTTGTGTTCCTATTTAATGAGATTATTTAATAAGAGTGTACAGATCATAGAGGCTCGCTGCCTTAGGGAAATGGGCAGGTCAGTTTGTTGTATCAAATGCATATTTTGCTAATACAGTCTCATCCCTTCCAATCTGTTTTTTTTTTGGACTCACCATTTTCTGGCAATGCCATGTCTAATAGCAAGTGGCAACCCTCCCCCAAAATTGTCCTCTATTTTTATTTGAAAACAACAAGCCCCAAGCAGAAACAGCATATTGGATGATAGATATTTGTGTCTGTATATGTGTACATAGGTAAACTTATAAAACTCTTCTGGTTCCATAGAGGTATATCATACTCACACGTGTGCATGATTCCATCAAATGTGTATATATTAAAAGCCAGTGGTATGTTCTCAGTCAACTCTTCTCTGAGTAGGATTTATGTGAAGATAATTAGCACCAAGAATTTCACCTTCCTAAGAAGGATTACATTTCCTACATACTATTGGATAGGTAGGTGTAGCATTTATTAGTTGAGTTTGTGCCATAGCTCAGAGCTGCAGGACCAGGTAAGGGACGGTGCATGTTTGAGGGGAGGGGTTATTTGATACAGAAACCAAATGGTTTCCAGAGGCAGTGGCCTGAAGCTACCATAGCAAAGGATGAGCCCCACTGACCACCACTGCGCTCTAGAGGGCAGCATCTGGTCAAGAAAAGGAAACGGGATTTCATGATGTTCCTGAGATAATAGGACTGCAAGGTCAAGTGTGTTGGCCTTTACTGCTGTGGAGGGTAGAGGAGGCGGGAGGGCGCCTGCAGGAGAGGAGGGAAAAGGATACAGATGCTATCCTAGGATGTGTGTGTAAAATTATAAGCAGTTTTAACTGGAGAATTAAGTCTTTTGGACAAAATAAAATTACCCGAGATCAAGAGGAGGAAAATCAGAAGGGATCTGTCTGTTGGACTCTTCTTAATATTTTGCTTCAATTCTTAATATTTCTCCCCTGTCTCTGCACCGCTGCTTTTGCTTCTTTCCACCCCTCTCCTTCCCTCTTTCTCTCCTGCCCCAGTGCCTCATATCCTTCTCTCATTCCTGTGTCCCCTTTCTTCACTGGCCTTCATTGCCCTTGCTGTGGGTTGGGAAGGGACCCTGAAAGCATTTGCTATCAATCAGGGTGAGTGGAGCCAGTGCTCTAATTTTTAGATTTCCTCTAATATTTAATTTCATTTGATTTGTGAAATATTTTGTTTGCGAAAAATACTTAAATATAAGGAAAAAAAAACCAGAGTCCAAAAGGATATTTCTAAATGAATGAATGAATAAATAGATACATAAACAAGTGATTCTAAAGCTAAGCCTGAATTTTGAATCAGGTTGGAGCCATGGTAGAAACCCTGTAGATTTCCCAATCCTCCCATTCTCAAATCTTCCCAGTTTGGACCTGGACAGGACTAAGGGACTGGGAAGCGCTCCTGATGCGGATGGTCCAGTGGGTTTGCCGGCAGTTGGCTCGTTGGAAGGACACGGAGGAGGTTCTGGCTCTGATCTTAGCAGCCGCCAGCTCCACCATCCATGCAAGGTCATGGGCTTTGTGCGGGAAGAACCAGAGCAGTGCGTTCTCAAACTGTTTGACTCCTCCAGGCATCTGACGCTGATGTTCACACTTCTAGGAATGCAGTTTCCAGAACATTGTCCCCCACTCACCCCGTTGAATGCTTCCTTAAGAAGTCTTGCATTTTTTTTTTTACCCTGGGAAGCCATCAGCCTCCCTTTCACAAACCTCTTGGGGTTATAAACTCATATTGCACTGGAAAATAGAGGTAAGGGAGGCTATTTTGAAGGACATTTTGCTCAATTTGGACATCTGCTCTGTATATCCACTGTCCACTGATGTCCAGAGGGCAGATCCTGGGAATTCAGTGGGAAAAAGTGCAGTTTCGACCATCAGTGAGTATACAGTGATTGACAACCTGAGATGGCCACGCAGCTCGGAATCATTCATTTATGAAAAAGCCTCCAGATAAAATGGCATGCATGAGTGTGTGTGTGTGTGTGTGTGTGTGTGTGTGAGAGAGAGAGAGAGAGAGAGAGAGAGAAAGAGAGAGAGAGAGAGAGAGACTGGCTTTGGATAGCCACCCTTAGAGTCCTCAGTGGAATGTGGTGCATCATTTCTATCCATGGTACACAGTGTGTGCTCAGTTACTCTGTGGTACTGCTTCTCCTTTCTAAAGGACGCTGTCTATAATAGACATAAAGTAAAACCTCAGCTGAGCAGGGTCGTTCTGGTTAGATAAAAATCAAGCAAAATCTTCTTTCTGTGTAAAATACCTACGACAGTGATGTGCTGGTAAATGCTTTATGGCCAGCCATCTTGATTTATAGATTTCAATGGTAGATTTCACCGGAGCCTTTTTCAAGCTATCCATGTGATATCAAGTGGTTTGCAAAATTCCTGAAAACCAAGCAGGCTGCTCTCACGAGACATGTGTGCAGCCCCGCCCCTGCCGTTGCTATTAGCAAGCTGATGTTAGAATAGTAGAATGTGCCAGGCCCTGCTTTCTGAACGCTCTCTGCCAACATGGCCAGGTTTTGGGGAAAACCTTGTGGCAAGCACTTATAATCGCTCTTCTGTTAAAAGCATCTGAAAATCTAAAGCCACATACTGGTTCTTCAAATGTTGCTAGCTGCATTGTTTTTCATCAAGAAATGCAAAGGCATAAACCATAATAAATAGGGGACCCCTGCTCCCATCAGACCCCTCGCAGTGTGTCCACACCTCTCCTCCATCATTGTGTTAACGCAAAGCCATGAAATTGTCAGATCCTTAGGAAGTAGGAGTCACTGGAAGTCCTCTCTGGTCATAGACCTTGGCTGCATGCCACACCCGTCTTTTTTATTCTTTTATGGAAGAATTATCATCACTGAAGTTGACACACCTAAATGACTCTCGAGGAGGACTGTAGCAGAGGGACTTTGACAGCCAACAACCAAAATAGTCATGTAAAATTTCTAGGCTTCTTACTATTTATTGATGGATATATTTATTTTTGTAATATAGTGTAGAATATCAAATATTTTATTTTTAATGTTTGTGATTCCCTCTTGGATACAATAGTGCTTTTCAAATAATGTCTTCCTTAGAGTATGGCTCATTTATAATTTATGGCCTGTAGTTTCATCTGTCTTTTTGCCCCAGAATTCCCTGTTACTTTAAGAGGACTTGCAACAAGCTTGCCATCACTTTGTTTATTTGTGTCTTGTAGGCTGCTGTGAACCCCCGGGCGTATTTACTCCTTTGTAAACAGTAGAGTTTTAACTGGATAGCAGAGTTTTAACTGAAGTGTAGGCCTCCCAGAAAATAATCAATAGGTTGTCATCATTCCGGGAGAGGCAAATATTGTCAGGCTGTGAGGGGCTGTGACTGCGGGTCAGTGAGTGGAGGTGGAGTTTAACTGGGGTTTTTCATTCCCCAAACTAGGTTCTTTCTCCTGACTATACCCATTGCCACCAATCAGAGACCCAGCTGGACAAATCCATTTGTCATTAGACCAATGACTCTATAAATATTTTTAAAAATTGTTAATTTAGGGATTCCCGAGGGACTTAGCCTCAGAATGCTTGATTCTTTCCCTGTGTGTAATTTTTGGTCCAAGAAATTAATGGTAAATACTTTCCCCCAGAACTGTTAGTACATGTTTTGGCTTTGTTTGGAATCTATATTCTTTAAGTAAATCAGATTTCTACAAACAGGAGTTTTACATATTACTTCTTACTGGACCCGTCAACAGCCCGTAAAGCCCAGAAGCTTGGGGGCAAAGCCATTTATGAGTTATCTGTCACACAGAAGGAATGTTGCCTTTTCTAAGGGAGGTGGACCTTTCCACAGAGTCACTGTGGGCCACACCTCACCCTTTGCAGTTCCAGTGAAAAAGGACCATGGCTGAGTCTGCATTTTCTCAGTCCCAACGAGGACATTTGACTTCACACATTTGGTGGAAGGAAAGTAGGGAATGCTGTACATCAGCCGCATTAAAGGGTGTTTCTGGGCATGGAAATGCCTCTGTAAGGCAACAGCCTCAACTGGGAATGACTGTTGTGCTGGGCATGCTTGTCTCACACATGAGCGCTTGTCTCACACATGAGCACTTGTCTTGTGTGTGTGTGGCTTGATCACAATGAGGAGGTGCACGTGGTCCTACCCACCCGACCAACCTCCACAGATGCGGGAAACCCACTGAAACCACATTAGCACACAGCCAGCTAAAGCACACACATTTCTCGTGTAAACCGTGTTCATGATTTATGTCCAAATTTCTGTAGTAATGACTAGACTCAAAGGAAGATGGAGATATTTTACACTGTGTTCATAAACCAAATGTGTACATTCAGAGTCATCATGTTAAATAAAAACGGAAACGTTATTTTGACGATAATTATTTGCAGCTTATTTTTCCTTAAGATGAAATGTCTTTTGCACTACCCCCCTACCCTTACCATCTTTTTTTTTTTTTTTTACATTTTCATCTCACTGTAAATCCAGGTGGACTAAAACTTCTTGCTATATTAGGAGAACATGGTCTAAAGAAACAGTGTCTTGGCTTTAGCTTCTAAAACAGAGAGTGAGCTTCTGTTATGTGGTTCTCCCATTTCACACAACTTTCTATAAACCCCATGAATGCAGAGACATAGCTGGAAAACGAAATGAGCTCTTCTTGGTCCACAACCGAGAGATTTCTTCTTCGAATTTAGAATGATGCATATGAAAGAGAGATTACTTTGGGAAGCCCATTCAGGTTAAGTTTCACTGAAATTTGATCATCGAACCTCATAGAATCTCAGGCTAGAACGGACTTGTAAACATCATTAACTGCCCCCCAGCAATCCACCAAAGTACTTTCAATCTTTTCTGCAAATATTAGTAAAAAGAAGGGAATGCCTTACCTTCTTAAAGGCACCTGTTCCAGTTTTAGAGGGCTCTGCCTCCATGATGCTCTATCCGATGGCATGGGTCACGATGTGCTCAAGTCACTGCAGGAGAGACAAAGGTAAGCAGGAAGTTGCAGGGAGCTCTTCCTTCTATCGAACTGAAATGTCTCCTCTTTCCCTCGTAACAGCCCAGGTCACAACTCTTAGAGCTACACATACACATGGAATCCATCTTTATGACAGCCTCTTGGCAGACAAATAGCTCTCCTGGCCGTCTGGGTCCACTGTTCCCATTTCCTGCAATGGTGTACCTCTGAGCACACAGCCAGACACAGCGAGCTCCCTCAGCCAGATGGAAACAGAGAGAAGGTCTGCACCTGGACTAGACCTGCCCCCTGAGTGGGTAGCAGGCATGGTGGACAGATGGCCCCTGCTGCCTGTTCTGGAAGGAAGTTCATTCCTATGGCAGGATGTGGGATTTGAAGGCCATAGAGACAGAGCCAAATGAGCTAAAATTCCCTCTACTGGATAATCAGTGTGTACCTCTTTTGGGGAGAGTTATCTGATGTCCCGGCTGGCAGGCTTTATCTGACAAGAGTGTCAGCAGAGAGCACAGCCCTTGTCTCTCAGGATCAGGAGAACTGATGAGGCCTACACGAGAGTTTGAGTCATGGAGGAAAGAGAGCTGAGAACCCAAGATGGAGTGCGGGCCAGGGATGGACTAAGAAGGCCTAGAGAGCCATTCTTCTGACTTGATTTTGAATTCTTTAGCAACCTATTCATTCTGTTTTATAAATAATTCCATTCGTGGTTGTCTCTCACAGGGTGATGCCTGGACCCATTCTCCACACATGGTCTGACTTGAACATGGCGGCACAGGACCAGCCACTGTTATTCCAGGAGTTTCTTATTGACTGAGACAGCCTGGGATTGAATTGGGGAGACATGGTTGCACATCATCTTGAGGGGTAATGTGTTTACAGAGTGAGAGAAAATATCATTTTCAAAACTCGGGTTATGCAATGAATACAGTTTCTGATAGCGTTCCTAATGTGAATTGGTCTGGATGGTGTTGCAGGAAAATAATGCCATGAGACTGGATGGATGCATGTGACTCCAGTCATATGGACAGGAGCCCACTTTTGCACCAGAAGTGACTATTTGTAAATAAGGGGCCTGTTTGGAGAAGGTGAGAGCTTGTTAACTTGGGTGGTTATAAATGGATTATGCGATTATCTCCAACTCACTTGCCCGAGCTGTCAGTTTACAAGAACCAGCTCCTGCCCTCTCTCAGCCTTCCTCAGACCGTCAGCATAGATCCAAAGTGCTCATCTCTTTCTGAGAAGGAAGCCCCCAAACACATGGACACCTCGATCTATGCTTACTCTTAAATGTGATTCTGAGAATCTTACAAAAAATTCAGGCCATTCAGTTCAAATTGAGATTCTTTGGTGGAAGGCAGGAAGCACCATGGTCAAATCGGGAAAATTTTCACTCACAGGACACAGGGCCAACTTTCTCACACCGCATGGGAATGGTGCTAGAAAATTCGGTGCTAACACCTGACAAGTGTTCCTGCCTAACACGCATAACCTAACCTGACCCCGAACGCGGAAACATCACATGAACCCATTAGAAGGACATGCTACAGAGTAACTAGACTTTACTCTTCAAAAATGTCCATGAAAGGCAAAGACCAGTGGAGAAACTGTTCTAGATTAAAAGAGAAGAAAAAGATGTGACACCTAAATGGAACGTGTGATCCTGGGCTGGATCCGAGATCCCTAAAAAATGGCCGAAAAAGGAAATTATCTTTTTGTTAGACTCCCTGAAGCTCAGTTGGGAGAACGTCCAACTGTATCAATTGTAGACTCTCAAATGACACTTGCTTTCAAAAATCTTCTGCATGGTTATTGCTCTTTTTCTTTCGAAAGCTGCTAGAGGTTTGCACAGGAGGAGTAAGTAGGCTTTTGCCCAGTGCGATGTTAAAGAAGCAAGCAGGTAGCACGAAGAATGAGACCTTTGCCCAGTACGCAAACTCAATGACAGGAACAGAGCCAGGGGCGGTGGGGGTGTGTGTGTGTGGGGGGGGGACACACTTCATCAGTGTGGCAAACCTGACGTCAGTACGAGCCCTACAACAACACATTTTCCTGAAATAACCAAGCTCAACACTCCACTCCCTGAAAAGAAGCATGCTTTTCAGGCAATAAACCATCTGTTCCCAGTGTTTAGAAAACAGATCTCCAATCACTGGTAATTTAAACTTCCTTATACCCCAGTTCAATGCTTGATAAGGCAAGAGTGCTAACAAGATGGGAACTGAGTTACTATATTAAGGAACCCAGACAGAACAAAAACCAGCCCTCTGTGGTTGTTTTGTTTATACTGTAGACCCATCTGTTTTAATTAACATAATATTTACATGAGACCAGCTCCTGGTACAGCATTTGCTGCGGTAGTCGGTGCACAGCACCGACTGTGGTTTGTTCTTTGTTTTTATGAAGGTCCTGCCAAAGCGTAACTGAGACCTTGCCTGAATAAGGAATATGCAGTGGAATCGTGTCACAGCATCCTAACTCTCCCCCCAGGCCAGGTGCACCTGCTTTGTGGAGTTTGGAGCCAAGTGTCAGATTGCCAGAGAAAGCATAGATGTCCAATTAAGTCTGAATCTCAGATAAGCAATCAATAATTTGTTTGGAGTAAGTATATCTCAAATAGTGCACGAGACATATTTATACTAACAACACGTTCATTGTTTTTCTGAAATTCAAATTTAGTGGGGTGTCCTGTGCATTTATTTGTTAAATGTGGTAACCTAAGTTGGCTAGTGCCCGGCAGGCTACAGGAGTGGAAAGAGCCAGAGGAAAATAAAGTAGCTGTTCTTCCGTTCCCACGTGGGCTATTCAGAGGATCATGATATTCAGGGGATCATGAATCAAGCCTGTTGAGACGCTCTGAGACTGGAGGTTGAAATCTATTTGACCGTGATACTTACTATACTGAAAACAGTAACGTACTGTTACTGTTACTAACACGCCAACCTCCCAATTCCCCTGAAAATCTGACCTTTAAATCTTAAGATTTATTTGTTTGAGAGAGAGAGAGGCAGGGGGAAGGGCTGAGGGAGAAAGAGAGAGAGAATCTTAAGTAGACTCCCCACTGAGCACGAAGCCCAACCTCACAACCTTGAGATCACAACCTGAGCCAAAATCAAGAGTCCAACGCTTAAGTGACTGAGCCACCCAGGTGCCCCGAAAGTCTTACCTTTAAAGGTTCTCTTTTTCATATTGACTTTGCCTGTTCTAAATTTTGTTATATTCATAAAAACAAAATTGCTGGAGAAATGGACATGCACTTTGAGAATATATCATTCTGAGAGATACTAGCAATTTCATCACCAAAATGTTATACAAATTCTGCCTTATTAGCTGTATGCAAGATACTGTTTCTCTACAGTTTCCAGTATTCAACACTACTGCTTTTTTTTTTTTTTTAAGATTTGATTTATTTGACAGAGAGACACAGCAAGAAAGGGAACACAAGCAGGGGGAGTAAGAGAGGGAGAAGTAGGCTTCCCGCTGAGCAGGCAGCCCGATGCAGGGCTCGATCCCAGGACCCTGGGATCATGACCTGAGCCTAAGGCTGACGCTTAACAACTGAACTACCCCGGCGTCCCACTACTGTTTTTCTTAATGGATGCTGCTCTTGTTGAACTGTGCTCCCAAGTTTGTAGGTTGAAGCCCTAACCCCCAATACTTCAGAGTGTGACCTTATTTAGAAATGGGCTCTTTAAAGAGTTAGTCAGTTAAAATGAGGTCATTAGGGCAGTTCCTAACCCAACATGATTGTTGTCCTTATAAAAAAGATAGATTGAGACAAAGAGATAGACATAGACATGAGGTGAGCACCGTGTGACAAATGCAGAGGTCAGCATGGTGTGTCTTCAAGACAAGAACTCCAGTGATTGTCAGCAGACCACCAGCAGAGAGAGGCATGGACACGATCTTGTATCACAACCCATAGAAGGAACCAACTTTGCCAACACCTTGATCTCAGACTTCTAGCTGCCATAACCATGAGACAATCCATTTCAATTTGTTACAGCAGCCGTAGGAAACCAATGCAGATTCTAAGTACAATAAATATGAATACATTGAAATTTATTTCTGTAATGATTGGTGAGTTTGAATATATTTGCTTATATTTTTTGACTAATTCTTTTTATTCTTTCAATAGACTTCCTCTCTTTTACCCATTGTTTATATCCTCCTAACTGATTTGTTGGCATATATTACGCTGTATGTACCATGTGCAATTAATCCTTTGTTATATGCTGTCAATAGTTTTCCTGTTTGTTGCATCCTGAACTTGGATTTCCTTCGTGAGGCTCAGATTGAGTCTTTGTCCTTCCTCCCCACAAACATAGGAAATGCATGTCAAGCTCTCTGCGGGGCACAGTTTGAAGCTACTTTTTACTCCATTTCAAGGGTAGGACAGGCATTCTTCCCCTCCCTTTAATTCCAAAATGCAGATACTATCCAAATGAATTCATCATCACAAAATCACATTTTGAATACATGTATGCATGGAAAATATTTCCTTAATAGGAACATTTGTTTCTTAAATTAAGTCAAATTGTGATAGGTTTTAAAAACTTGGTGACTCAACATGGCTAAACACCATGCTTAAGCTAGAGCTGTAACCCTCTTTCTGTTCTGTTTATTAGATTTTAAATAAATTCTATTTTGGAATTTTTACTGTTTGGACAAAGGAATAACAGAAAAATTAATCAACTTAATTAAAGTCAACTAATTTGTCAGTGGCAGAATTAATCATTAAGACCTAGGTACTGCAACTTCTTATGTCGGGATTCAACCTAACAGGCAACCAAGATGTTTTTAGTGAACTTTTACCCTAAGGTTTGCTTCAATACTTGGGATTGTTGTCATTGTTGTCTTTAGGGAGCAGAGAACAAACAAAAAATTCCAGATCCTAATAGACTATCTTCTATATTTTCCAAAATTTATGAACATATTTGAGCAAAAGCCAGATTTTAACAAATAAAGACTGCCAAGTAATATTATTCAGTAAGCACAGATCTACATAATGTCATTGAATGCCATTGGTTTGAAGAATTGCAAAGTGAGAAGCAAAGTGCTTTTGAAGCAACCCAGGAACATGGTGTTGAAAAGCTACATGTGGAGTGAAGGAAAGGTTGGAGGCAGGGCAGATTCCCAGGGCAAGTACAGTAACCAAGTCCCGTGATCCATCACCTTTTGGTTTGTTGCTTTTTGCCATGACAACTGCTTATCTTTGGTAGATGTTTTTGGGTCCACCACTGAAGGAGGTGCCTTTTCTTAACTGGATTAACAAATGAAGACCAAATATGAAAATAAAGCAACAGAGCCAGAGATTTCTGTATGGAGGATATGAAAGGATTCAGTACAACTCTTCTTTCCATGATCACACAAGTGATGTCAAAAAGACACAAGTGGAGAATACTGGTTTCTCTGAGCTCTTATATTCACAAGGAAGATGTAGTGAATCAATCACATTCAGTTAATCTGAGCCCTTTAGAGCTATGACTAGTGCTATTGCTAGCACAATAACTTAAAATTGGTAATAGAAAGATCAAACTGTTGGCCTCTAATCCTTGCACCCAGGCAAATTAAATCAACCTCAAGTCCCAGGGCCAGATTTCAGACTCTGCTAGGCCACCCTGAGTTTGTGTGGCCATCTTGTCATTCTGGACAAGAATAGTAGAGGCACTGGGACAACCCTCACCCTTGTCTTCTTATACCACCAAATGATCCCACCCTTCTCTTTGAGCTGTCTAGAATGAGGATGGCAACCCCCAGGTCCAGGCAAGTCACATAAACAGTGAGGCAGCCTGGAGACTGTGGAAATTATTGACATTATTACGACAATGACTAAAAGAATAGGTGTTAGTATCAAGCACACCAGTTCTCAACTGGACCTGTTGACAGCGGCACTGGTGCAGGGCCAGACAATGGTTGCCATGGCAGAGTTTAGGCCCATGGGTTCCAGATCTTCCAATTTTTAAGATGAGCTAGAAATCTGGAATTGCAATTTTTTTTTAATGCTTCCATCTGATTCTACATTCTGCAAAGTACAAATAATGCATCTCTGTGTGCCAGATTTGGCCCACAACTTACTTCTCTGGCCTTGAAGTTAGTTGAAACACGGAGAATCACAACCCCTCAGCTGGGTCTCTGACATTCCCCTACCGAGCACAGAGCTCTAGCAATTGTGTCTAGAACTGGAAATGTTCCTCTTGAGGCTCATTCTCTTTGTTTGACTGTCATTTCTTCTCTTAGTTAAGAAGAATCAGGAATTGGGTTGGGTGCTTCCTTGCCCCTGCAGAGCTGGAGCGTTTACATCTGCTCTTTGATGATGCAAAGTTCAACAGCATCTTTAGAGTCCCCAGTAGGCCTGCTAAGGTCTGTGCTTGATCCTGGCATTGTTCCTGCAGCTCAACATTATAATGGGACTTTCTCCAACAAAGAGGCATTCTATTCCAGTAGTTCTTGGTCTACATCAGAATCATCTGAGGAATAATTTTTGAAAGAGTGTCTGGTCTTACCCAGGAGAATCAGATGTACTTAAAAGGGTATGGTGTAGGGCAGCAGTTCTTAAATGTTTTGTCCTCAAATTCCCTTTGCATCCTTAAAAATTACTGAAGATCCCAACAAACTATATGTGGGTTCTATCTATTTATATTTACTATATTTACTACTTACAGTTATTATATTTTTAAGTGAGGATATTTAGATATGTATTTATTAATCTTAAAATTAATAAGCTCATTGCATGTTAATATAAAATAACATATTTTGTGAATAACAAATATATTTTCCCAAACAAAAGTGATGAGAAGATTGGCACTGCTTTACAGTTTTACAAATCCCTTCAATGTCTGACTTAATAAAAGATAACTGGGTTGTTCTATCTGCTTCTGCATTCAATCCATTGCAATAGGTTGTTTTGGTTGAAGAGATGAAGAAAATTTGACCTGCTACAGATTTGGAGTTAAAAAAAGGGAGACATATTTTAATAGCCAGTTCAGATAATTGTGGATATTCTTTGATACTATACTAAAACTCAGTGAACAATAGTTTCTTACATGTTAGTGGCAAAGTGAAAACTGAAATCACATTCATGAACTCTGTACTTAATTCCATTGAAATCTATTGACCTTTCTGCAAATTTTTTTGGCCTCACCGTTCTGGATGCCAGAAGTCCAGAATCAAGCAGAATCGGAAGGGCTGGTTTCTTCTACTCTTAAAAGCATTTTTTAAAGTATAATTGGTACACAATGTTACATTAGTTTCAGGTGTGCAACATAGTGAGTCAGCATCTGTGTGAAGCTGTGCTCACCACAGTGAGCTGCCACCTGTTCCCACACAATGTCATTACAATATCACTGACCATATTCCCTACGCTGTACCTTTTATTTCTGTGACTTGTTCATTCTATGACTAGAGGTCTTCTTGCACTTTTAATGGCTATCTCACCTAAGAATAATTCTATAATATTTGTCATTTGGAAAATATTTGTTCACAGATCTACTAAATGTCGACACACTTCATTATACATATACACCATCACATATCATGTAGCTTCTGGAAAACTGCATTGTACCCTCCCTGAGAGAATGAAAACGAGAAAAGGAAGTATCTTGGATTGTTGGGAAAGATGGTTTTGACCTCTAGGGACGCTCTGGTGTATCAGGAAGAGCCCTTTTCTAGAACTATCTAGATCTACTATAGATCTAGTGACCGCTACAAGTGACCTTAAAGTTTCCTCACTTTTCCATGGCAGTTTCTCAGTTTTAAAATGGAATTTCAGAACTCGAGTTGGTGTTTATTAGTGAGGCACCATTGGCATTCAAGGCAGAAATATGTGTTGTTGTGAAGGACTGTCCCTCGTGTTATGGGATAGTTAACATCTCTGCCTCCCTCGCTAAACACAAGCTGTACCCCATCTTCAATTCTTGTAACACACCCAGAACCCTGGCGAGAACCCTCTAGGGGGCGATATTGCCTCCACTTGAACTAAAGGAACGTCAAGAATTCGTAGTCTCTGATAGTGGGTAATGCTCCCACTTGAGCAGCTGACAGGCGGTGTGGGAAGAGAGAGCTGTTTTCCCTAGACTACCAAACTCCGGAGAACCTATAGAAAGCCATGAACACATCCCTCGGCCAGCTCTGCCTCCTTTCTGCTCCTGAAGGAGCAGTGATTCCTAGAGGCTGAAAGGCCAGCCTGCCTGCCTCTTACTTAAGCCCTCTATGCCTCTGTTTCCTCATGTGCCCAGTGAGAAGAATCAAGGCACGTACCTTACAGACTGACTGTGAGAATTACCTGTGTGAACACAGTTACTTGGAACAGTGTGTCGCAGTGCATAAAGAAGCAATAAATGTCAGCTAATGGTGTTACTAAGTAAAAGAAGGAAGCCCAACTCCCCTCTGCTGAAAATTTTGGGCTGCCTTTGAAGTTTTGTTCCCCTTACCCTGTTACATTTTTCTGTTCTTCTCTCGTAAGGCTGAATATAAAACTGACTTTATCCTACTTTTTGTGAGCACATGTGCAGTTGGTTTGAAGAGGGGGGAACACCATGTTGATAACCCTGGGGGATTTCCGTGAAAAGCTCTCAGGCTGCTTTCCTGATGTTCATTCTAAGTAAAGGCAAAGCAATTTCCTGAAGCCCAATAAAGTGGGCACACCAGAATTTGGGGGGACTGGAACACACACTTTTAAATGGGGTTGATCTGCAATCGTCACCGTTGGCAATGAAAATCCCACATAAACAGGACAACATGGAAACTCCTGAGATTTTTAGCTTTGCAAATGCCCAGTCAGAAGAAAATTCCAGGTTTAAAAGGGACACCGCCTAGCAAGGACTTTTCCACAGTAAGCATTTGGAAAAGGTTGCGAGAGGAATCCTGGAGGTCGGATCGTCTTCTTCTTCCTCCTCCAGAAAGACAGAGATTGATTTACCTTTGGCACTCTGCTCTTTGCAGGACCTCCCCCTGGGCTCCAGAGAATTATATTTTCACATCACCAGAGAAATGAGGGTGGTGGAGGGATAAGAAAGCAAAGGCAGCTACCTCTCGGGTTCACTGCGGCCCTATTTGTGACCTGACTTCCGGCTGACTCATGGAGCTCTGAGAGCAGAGTTCTGACAGACATGTACATTCCGTCAGCATTGCAGAGATAAGGGGAAGGTGATCTCACAGCAAAGCTTCTGTGTGTTTGTGTATGTTTGTCTCTGAATAAACATTCTCTGGTAGAGCTTCTCGGTCTGTGGTTCTCCTGTCTGTTCCTAAGTGGCCCGAACACTTAGCTACTCTTTCCTCAGGATTCTACTAAAGACCAATTTAAGTACTTGGTGGGAAAGATGCATTTGGGGTCTTTTCCAACTCTGCAGATGTATAAATTTATGTATTTGTAGAGCTAGAAATGGCTTCAGAACTCATCCAGTTGGACTCTGTTTGACACGGAAACTTCCTGGATCAGAAATTGCTTGCAAGGCAGGACGGAGCCAAGAGCTCCCCAACCACAACCCTTTCTACTACTTACTCCAAGGTTCTCGAAATTGGGGTCCACGTGCTCCCCTGGAGCTATGAGCCATGTGCACGGTGCACACAAAAGGAACAGGCTACAACTTGGGGTATCCTCCTGGAGATTCAGTTTTAGCCTTGGGCCAATCCATAAGCAATCTTCCTACCACACGTGCCACTACTCCCACCCCAGGCATCAGCTGCCCCGCAGCTCCCAGAACAGCACCTAACCTAGTGGGTCATCAGTCAATATTTATTGAATGAATGACTGGTATAAATACAATATGATGCTTTATTAAAAAATGTAGCTTACAGCGGCCTTAGAGATATGCCAGTGGAAATATCTGAGAACACCACAGTGACACTAAAACCAGGTGTCTCAAAGAAGCAGCTAGATTGTAGCTGTGTGCCACATTTGAAAATCTTTCTATAGGTTCCTGAAATCCAATGTATTTTGAAATCAGATGAAAAAGAAAATTACCTCCTTTGTCTCTCTCGGACATAATTCCTGCCCTTCCCACCTAACTGTATAATATTTTACCTTTTCTTACCACATCCCCAGAGAAGCCTTCCATGACCCCCTAGACTGGGTGAAATCCTCCAGTTTTATGTTTTATTGAAACCTCCCCGCCTCCTTTGTAGCATTCAACACACCCGATTTGTGTCTGTCTTCCTGGCTATGCTGTCAGTTTCCTACATGAGGCATGACTCGTGTTGCTCTTACTCAATGCCTGGTATCTCTGAGGCCTTGACCAGAACCTGAAACACGGTAAGGACTCAATAGATGGTGTTTAATAGAAACAGAATGGAATTTTCTAAGCTAAGCATATAGTGACTTAAGATGCCTGGCTTATCCTGCTCCAATCCAGAAGCAATGGTGCTTGGCTTGTCAGAACACCAGCGGCTCACTTCCTACCGGATACTACACTGTCTCCCGCTGCCCCAGTTGCAGAAGCCAGAACAGATGCAGGTCACTGACTCTTCTGACCCAGGGCCACTCACTCACTGGGACCCAGGCTATTTTGGCCATCTCTTTCACCAACATCACTGATGCCCGAGATTGTCCTATTTCCTCGTTGAGAACTATTGGAGGTAGGGAGGGAGTCCAGTAAGGATTTGAGGAGAGGAGAAGATGAATTCAAGAGATAATTTTGTGAGGAAATGGATGTGATTGGAACAGAGATCAGGGTGTGGAGAACTCCGAACAGTTCAGTGTTTTGGAGCTTGGATGACTGGTGGGAGACACTGCTGACTAAGAATGATGAAGGAGGGGAGGATGTCTAAACGGAAATCCAAGAGCTGCGGTCTTAAAATATTGAGTGTGAGACCCCCACTGCTGCCGTGGGTGTGTCCAGGGATGGGCAGAGCTGGAGACTTCTACTGGAAAACTGCCAGCTACTACCAGCTGGCTGATCTGTTCACAGTCTACTACCTGGCTCTCTACCCAAGATCTCAAAGTAGAGACCTCTACATCCTCTCTCTTGATAAATGAACCTTGGATCAAGTAGGGCAGTGACCGTGGCAGCCTCAGTGGGAGAGACAGGTCGAGCCACTGGACTTGGCCCAGCCCCAGTTAAATATTCATCCCTGAACATGACCCAGAGAAGGCAGGGGTTCCAGCACGATCAGGGTCAGCTCTGGTGGTGGTGTGTTAGGAGGTGGAACACATCAGTGAAAATGTAACAGAAATACATGGGCGTTTGTCAGTCTCGATAGAAAAATGGACTCTTGTGAATGATTTTTTTAGAAACACAGACACACCTGGCACATACATAATAGTCAAAAAATACCTAAAATTCAATCCAGAGCTATGTTATTGCATATCTTTCCAAAATCTAATTCTCTATATTTTTCTGTTGTTGTGGAAAACTCTTACTTCATGCTGACCAGTATGATTAATATCACACACACACACATACACACACACACACACACACACACGTGTTTAGGTGGAAATGATGCAAAAGGCTTTTTTCGGTGGAATGGTGCCTGTTGGTGACAAGGACTGTGTACTTCTTGGAGACTACTGGTTCTTCAGGGCTTTGAGACAAAGCACATTTTCTTTAAAAACCCTTCCTTTTGCAACTACTGGAAGCAACCTTGGGCATTCCATTCTAGGTTTTAGAGCAGGGGCTGGACCCAAGGGACCTACCTGCCCTGTAACCCATGTTGAGATGTATGTGAGGCTCACTCCAATGCTCCAGACCCATTGAGTAATGTCCCCACCTCCATTTACCTATCCAGGTGGGGATGACAAACTTGGAAAATATTATTTCCTCAATATTCCCTCTAGCAAAGAGAAATATTGTCTGCCTTCGTGGAGTAGACAAGACATGATATTTTCCTTTTCTATGCATTTTTTTTTCTTGGCATATCTGCCATTCAGGTCCTGCACAGGTGGTTGTAGAAGGCAAGAGGATGGGGGCCCCGAGGATGCCCAGGCCACGGCTCTCACCTGGTCACTTCCATACAGATCACCCTACAGTGAATTCAAGCAATTAAGTCTCTATGTAGGTAAAGTACCCGGGCGCTGAGAGGCCCATGTGCTCCCAGATGGCTTTACAGCTTCTCTGAAAAGAGCCACTGACTCTTAAGAAGAGAACTTTGGCTTCCTTTGCCTTTACGTTTCTAGAAACTTCCAGCTCATTTGGGACTGCCTCATGGAGAATGACAACAAAATGTTGGGATTTAATGAGTCTCACCTGCCTGCCTCCTGCTTTTGGCATTGGTAGCTATTACTTGCTTCTAAGTAATTTCCCTATCTAGTAACCAAGTTTTCTCCAGAAGCTCCCCCTTTTGGCCCGCAGTGTTAGCGCAGAGCACAGTCAGCCTGAATTCAAAACTTGGTTGTACCTGCAATGGCAGCGAGATGCTGGGCTAAGCATGTGGCCTCGCCCAACCTCCTTCACACCTATTGTTTGTTTATGTCTTGTGATTTAGTGAAATAGGAGTGACTGTCCCAACAACGCCTCCTTCTTAAGATTTTCTTATTAAATGGAATAATCTGTGTAAGTTGTTCATACGATGTCTAATGTACTGTTACAGCTTACATTTTAGCAATAGTAATAAAAATATAATGAGTTAAAATGATAGATCATCATGACAAATTATCAACATTTATCAGCATCATTATTGTTACTACAATGACTAAAAGAATGGGTGTATCAAAAAAAAAAAAAAAAAGAATGGGTATATCAAGCACACCCACTCTCAAGCCTTGTGTCTACCGCTTGTCATCTTCGTGCTCTTTCCTCCTGTACAAATATGAGCTATGATCGCCCTCGAAAGACTGCCGAGGGGATTCGGTGAGGTCGAGTTAAAAAATAAAGAAATGATAGCTTAGAGCGTGGCTGATAGGTAAGAGTGTTCAGTAAACCGTGAGTTGCTTGAGAAGAGAGCTCAGTGGGTAAACTCTCTTCTCTTGAGGGTGAAGTTCAGTGACTCTTTTTCCCTGACAGGGACTTTCAGTTCATTTTGAATTATCTTGTAGGTAGAGTGACCGGGCACAGAACTGTGATCCTGAGGCCATCAGTCAGTCAACCAACGCTGACAAAGCCAGAGGCTCCCACACGTCAGTTCATGGGGCTCTTGCTTTCTCAGTAAGAGGTTCTCTCATCCCTATGCCAAAAGAACTATCGAATGACACCATTTATTGAGTAGTTAAGTCCAAACAATCTAGTAAGTATTTATTTATTTAATAATTTAGCGGCTGTCCAGGAAAAAAAACAATGCACCTACAATGAAACAAAAACAGTACTATTTTTCAATTTACTTTTCAATCTCCACAATTAGGAGCAGGCTGTGCTCTTGTTGGCCACTGCATGCTTTCCCAAACCTTGGCATAACCTTGGACCCGCCACTCTGGTTTCCTGTTCCACATTGATTTTGTGCAACTCATGTCTCTTGTCATAGCAACAACCAAAGGCCAAACTTCAAAAGATCTGATGTCATCGAAAGAAATGCAGATGATTTCATGTTGAAACTGTGCACACTCTCCAGCCGGTAGTCTGCTCTGGGTGTCATGGTTGTTAAAGATCCTCATGTTCCCCTCAGAAAGGTAAAACATTGTGGTGCCCTGTGCGTTTGCTGCAGCCCCTGGGGCAGGGTGCCTCGGCACACAGTTTGGGAACTGCCATTCGAGAGAATCGGTTGCTGTGGGCCAAGAAGTCTGCCAACCACCGGATCTGATGCATGAATCAGATGGACACAGTCTGTGCCCCATGATTCTTACAGGTGAGTGGATGAGACCAACATTAATCAAAGAATCTTACCCAAAAATGCATTATTACAAACTAAGGGCAGTGAAATGAAACCAACCTGTTCCTGGCTGGACCTTGTTCTCAGGCCCGAGAGAAGAATCTGTCCTCATCTGGTTCTCAGCAGGTGTTTCCTTTGGCAGCTGCAAAC